>JAOCNB020089179.1:0-11917 GCA_026546465.2 Palythoa caribaeorum | reverse complement strand
TTTCACTATATGCAGGTCACTGGAATTTTGAAACATATATTGTAATTTACTTCTTTGAAATAAACTTGAACTTGAAACTTTTGAGCCATCTGTCACTGAAGACAGGCAATAGCAAATCTTGTTTGTCCGATTTTCTACAGCGGTAAAAAGTCTGAGTATTATGCAGAAATTTCATCTGATATGCTCCTCATTATCTTATTTTGTATAAGTTATGTAAAGAAACCCAATAAAATCTTTTGTTTCTACAGGTGGCTGAAGAAGCACGGGCTTGTTGCTAGGAAACTGACAATACTGGATGCACTGGCGCCCACCATCGTCCCACACTCCACAAAGTACGTCCCTATACTGGATAAACACGTGCTCTCCAAGGTTTTTGATCAGGTGGGTGACCAACGGGGCTTCCATTAAAGTTATGTTAAGAGAATCTGAATTTGGACATTCACTTTAACTGGTACCAGTAGATCCTGTTTCCCGTCCCCCCCCCTTCTCCTCCCATCCCACACCAATTCCCAACCTTTATCTATGCTTAGTCTTAGAGCATGTATTATGCCCGGATAAATCCCGAGTTTCTTTGAAGGTCCAATGATTATTCCCAAAAAACTCACAGGTCTTACAAAGACTTTTGACGTCGAAAATGGTTTTGTGCTGTCCTGTTATTGGAGATTTGCCCTTAAAGGAAGTCCTTACCACAAATGGTAAAACATGTAAATAATGGATGAACATACTAAAAGACAGATTTAGAAAATAAATGAATGAACGAACAAACGAATAAATCGGTGATTAATCAGAGAGTTTTATTACCATTTTAGAAATATAGGATTTACAATTAAAGGTTGACAGATAAACAAGATCGGTAAAAATCGCTCAGAATAACTGAAATAAATGAACAGATAAACAGAAAAGTAGTAACCATAATAACTCAGTTACTGTATGTACGTAGGTTTTGCCACTGGCTCATACATCTGGGAGTGGCCGAGATGAGGTGCAACTCGTGAATCCACAAGGTGTTAACCTAAAGGCGTACGAGGCCAGATTAGAGATTGCCACTGGAGGATTCAAACGGTGAGGAACAAACAATTCGCGGGAGGGGTACTCCATATATTGGAATAATAATTGGGGTGTTCATCGTGTTTTTTAGGGGTCAGAATTTGCAATTTGGTATATTTTAGGCGTTTTCAGAGAAAAATCAAAGTTATTTTTAGAAAAATGGTATTTTCAGGAGTGCAAAAACAAAACGAGCAATTTTTTTCTTCGATTTTCATCCTTCCTTTTTTAAAATCTATGCTATTAGGTATTTTAAGGTCAAAAATTTTCATATTTTTGGGGTATATTTTTCACATTTTCTGACGAGCATTCCTATCCTTTTCACCTCGAAGTACCTTCCCCCTCCCCTGCCGGGAAACAGTGGTGGCTGTATACTACTGACTCTCCTACCCTTTTCACCTCGAAGTACCTTCCCCCCTCCCCTGCCAGGAAACAGTGGTGGCTGTATACTACTGACCCTCCCACCCTTTTCACCTCGAAGTACCTTCCCTCCTCCTGTGCCGGGAAATAGTGGTGGCTGTATACTACTGACCCATGTTCAAATGTCTATGTAACTCCATAATAATTATTTATGATTTAAAGCAGTCACTTGAAGTGTTTAATGTAACTGCCGCAACGGGTGCTACCCCATGATTGAGCTTGGACTTTTAATGGCGGTTAACTAGAATAATACGTTGTTGGGTTTAACTGTGCATAGGCAGATTTGTTTTTCTAAATACGTTACTGTTTGTTACTGTTCTGTGGAAAGACAACTGGAATTTGTGTATTTTTCGTTGCATGTATGACTGCAGGAAAGGGTTTGAATCCAGGAGTAATATTAAATCATGTGATAAGATAATTTGAGTTAGGCTGTCTGTTGTCGGTGGTAGTGATTAATGCTTCGATAACCTGTACAGAAGTCATCATCAGAGTCAAATGAGTAATCATCAAAGTCAAGTGAGCCATCATCAAAGTTAAGTGAGTCATCAAAGTCAAGTGAGTCATCATCGAAGTCAAGTGACTCATCTGAGTAAAGTGACTCATCATCTGAGTAAAATGACTCATCATCAGAGTCAAGTGAGTAATCATCAAAGTCAAGTGAGCCATCATCAAAGTTAAGTGAGCCATCATCAAAGTTAAGTGAGTCATCATCGAAGTCAAGTGAGTCATCATCGAAGTCAAGTGACTCATCTGAGTAAAGTGACTCATCATCTGAGTAAAGTGACTCATCATCAAAGTCAAGTGAGTAATCATCAAAGTCAAGTGAGCCATCATCAAAGTTAAGTGAGTCATCAAAGTCAAGTGAGTCATCATCAAAGTCAAGTGACTCATCTGAGTAAAGTGACTCATCATCTGAGTAAAGTGAGTCTTCATCAAAGTCAAGTGATGATGGTGACTTCCAAACAGGGTGTTGAAACATCAGACACTATACTACTACCGACAGCAGCCCTTCTCAGTACTAGCCTAATCCAAATGAAATCGCTGTTCAAATAAAATGTTTATACCTTGCTTACGCTTAGTGAAAACAGAACGGTTAATCTCAACCAGAAAGAGTAAATTTGACCAGTTTTAGATTATTAACTCTGTGTTTATTACAGCAGGAGTCAAGCATGGTGTCATGTCATTAGCGTGTTTGCTTTTGGTACTAAACGTTAAATAGGCGCAATAAATTTGTGCTGAATAAGAATAAATGTTGCAACCCAATTAAATTTTTCTCGAGTTTCCTCTTTTGGGGACGGAAAAATTTGACTGTTTCTCAATTCCGTTATGTCATTGTTTATTAATACATTTTTCTGTTTTTAAACTTATTAGAAAACTCGATGAGCACGTGTTTAGTGCGCTGAGTGATCAAGAGCGGCTGAGGTAGGTGAAACTTGAACTAAGAGCAACAACAAAAAGTATTTGTTTCGCCATTTTCAAATGTTTAGTGGGATTTTGTTGTTAAGCCCGTACTAACGGTCTCAACATATGCTTTGACATCCATTCAGCATTTGCTGTGACATCCATTCAACATTTGCTTTGACATCCATTCAACATATGCTTTGACATCCATTCAGTATTTGCTTTGGCATCCATTCAATTTTGTTGAACGACGACATTGAACCATTTGCCATCCCCTTGATTTGCATTTTCTGCGCGATAAAGAGGGTGGCAAATGTTTTTCACGTGACCATTCAACAAATAGGATGTTGAAGAAAATGTTAAACTATTTGCGCCAGGCTTTAGGAGAAGCAGTTTAAAACTTATTTGAGCTCGCACTGTTCTTCAACGGTTAGCCAGTGCTGTGGACTTCTATTTTACCATTCTATGCCCTAAAATTAAAGTTCAAAACACTGTCCGAAAAAGAGCAGGATATATTAATTACTGATGACTAAGTTTGCTTTCCTTTTAATTGGAAAATAAAACTATTACTACTAATTAATCTTCTTTCACGAACTCTACATATAAATGATCGAAAACAAAAAAATTAACAAAGGAAGTTTAGTTTTTAAAAATGAAAAGTGAAGCATTCTATCCAAGATATTGTATTAATCCTATACTATTTTTATATTTTATACTATTATTGTATTCTTGGGATTATTTGAATGTGATTGGATACACTTAAAACAAAATCTTATAAACAGTGGACAGAAAAGATAATTGTCTTGGGGAGTAAAATTCTTTAATGTAATCAAATTTCTCTTTCAACAGCTATGAAGGCAACAATATTCCATCTTTCGAGGCAAACAGGGAATCCATGATGTCAGATTTGGAAAAACACGGGTGGCCAATTGACAGGGATGACATTACGCTACTTGAGAAAGAGATTGAGCAGGCCGAGGTGTTTCTACGTCAGTCCAGAGACCTCAGAAAGGCATCTGAACAGGTTTGTGCTCGACCCGGTTAATAGAACGTCCATATGAATTATTTGGATGCAAATAAGGTGACGTCATGTCTTCTGATTGCCTGATGGCAAAGTCTTTGTTTTATTACTCGTGAATCAAACGCTGAAGATAGCTTTGTCTACTGCTGTGTTGGGATCAAGGTGATTAGGGGAAGATGAACTCTCCTAGTAATGGACACCTGGCTTTCTCTGCTGCTGTGTTGGGATCAAGGTGAATAGGGGAAGATGAACTCTTCTGGTAAAGGGCTCCTGGCGTTGTCTACTACAGTGTTGTAGTCAGGGTGAATAGGGAAAGATGAGCGCTCCTAGTAATGGACACCTGGCTTTCTCTGCTACCGTGTTGGGGTCAAGGTGAATAGGGGAAGATGAACCTACTGTGTTAGGGTGAAGGTGAATAGGGAAAGATTAGCGCTCCTGGTAATGAGCTCCTGGATTTGTCTACTACTGTTTTGGGGTCAGTGTGAATAGGGGAATATGAACACTCCTATATTAATAAGCTCCTGGATTTGTCGTCTTCTTTGTTGGGGTCATGATGATTAAGGGAAGATGAACGCTGCTAGTAATGGGCTTTGTCTCTCAGATGGAAGCGTAATGAAAAGTTGCATTTTTTTTGCATTCAATGTAACATTTCTTTTCCCTTCCTTTCTCCTCTCATCAGGCTGGAAAGGAAATCGCCGAGAAACAACGAAAAGCTCGTGAGGAGGCTGAACGCAAAAGAATCGAACAAGTGATGGCAAAAGTGTGTGATATCAAAATATATTACCTCTTAGGTTTTACAGTATTGTTGTGAAAGTAAACTATTTACTTGTTTTTGTTCCATAAGACTAATGGTATAAACCTTGAATTATATGTCAGAGACGTGTATTGACCCTCTTTGTTTAATTACAGCCTGATGTAAAAGCTTCACAACCAAATACCGCCACATTTCAAGGAAACAAGAATCGACTAAAAAATCACAAAGTTCTCGCACGAAATGAAGTGGATGGATTTTATTACCCAGGGATTGTCACCCGGGGATTAAACTCCAGATACGTAGAAGTGGATTTTAATGACTTCGACCATCAAGTGGTGTCTGTACGGTATGTGATACCAATGGAAGGAGCACGACCCTGCCCTAGTTTGAAGGTGTGGCAACAAGTAGCGTAGGTCTTCATTAATTATAAGATAAAAATATGTAATGATAATTTATGTATGGTTGCATATGTGTGTAACTGTCTTATCACTTAATATGTAATTATAATTTACCCTGACTAGTTAACCTTGTGGTTGTTTCAGGTGCCAGTAACCACCAAATATTTTGTAACATTTATACTGCCAATATTTTGTTTATTTTTTTTTGCCATGTTGTGGGTTAATAAAGGTTGTTTTTGTTGTTGTTGTTAAAGTGCAGTTGTTATTGCTCTTTCAGTTTTATTTAATTTCAGATAGATGATCTTCAAGTTTGCGATTTTTTGACACTGAACCACCAGTTTCTTTTCCTACAGTTGTGACTTTTTGTTTCTTTCCTCCTGTTTTCTTCTTGTTTTTCATTTAGTCTTTCAAATCCTATTTGTGTCGTAGTTATTTTCTGTTTCTGTTGCCTCCTGTGTCTTCACACGATTTCCAGAGCCCTGTGTGTTGTGTGTTTCTTTGTCTGCTGAGCCATTTTAGATTTTGTTTTTGCGAAAAACTCCATTTTAACCCGCGCAATTGCAGTTTTACAAGTCTAATTTGGAAATTACGATGCAGTATTCAAGTATCCCTTCCCTTTCCTTTCCAACCCTCCGACAAAAATCACGTATTCCAAATTTAATGTTTAAAGATGATTTTATATAATGACTAGCTGTCGCAGTTTGCTTATTTTTGTTTGATATACATATTTATTTCCATAATAGTATTCAAAGGTATTTTGCTTTGCTATTTTCAAACTCGAAGAAATATCAGTAAAACTGAGCAATACTACTAATATTAATATTAAAGCTAGCTGGCCTAGTATAGCCCGTATAGGTTAATTCCAGCTAGTTCGCGCCTAAAAATATGGCAATGTATCTAATCTTTGTAGTTGACTTATTTTATGTAACATTGTTGGTGCTAAATAAAAAAATTGTCATTGTTTGGTCTTCTACAGGTCGGGGACTATGTATTGGTGAAGACCCTGGTTCCGAGGGAAGATTATGACGACATGTTGATGGACGGTCTGTGCTGTTATGTACCAGGGTTGGTACAAGTATTACCACTCAAACGGTCCCAGACCTCCAAGTGCTATACTATCCTCCGCTTTAATGGGAAAAAGGTAAGAACTGGGATGTAGTATGCATTAGCATAGTGATAAACGTTTTCCATTCTGTTGTTTTCACTCATTAGGTTTTGTCTGCAATTTCAGATCACATCTGTGAGGAATGACTTAGTAAAGATATCAAAAGCTCGATACACGTTTGCATGTCGCTACATACGAGATTCGCTTCTTTCAGCTTACAAAAGGTATACTTTATCTTTTATAGTAAAAACAAATATATCATCATTATCATGACTCTTATTGACATTATCATCATCACTACCCTTATTGTTGTCATCATCACTACTACTAGGATTATCATCATCATCACCACTATCATCTTTGTCATTATGGACACTACCACCACTGTCGTCATTATCAATAACATCAATGCAATCGTTGTCATCATCACCATCATTATCGACATTCTCATCATCATCACTGCCATCATTGTCACTGTTATCGCTACCACCATTGTCAACATCATCACCATCACAACCATCATCGTCATTTTCACTATCACCATCATCCTCGTCGTCATCATCACTACCATGGTTGTAAACTTTACGCGAAGAATGACTGATTTGTGTATAAAGTAAGTACAAAATGTTGCTTCGTGTATCACTCACTGATGACGCCTAATACCAGTCATTTAATTATTTCCACATCAGACAATTCTTGTTTAATGGAGCAAAACATAAATTTATATGTTGCTTGCCACCCAGACGAACCCACACTTGTGTTTACAACTTGATTTTCAGTATTTTAACTAAGCACTTAAAAGTTGGGCAATGACCTTCATCTTTGTTGTCATGATCTTATTCAAGTCGTGTATCAAAATACAAATTGGATTAAAATAAAGAACTGTTATTCTGCCTTGTGATTAAAAAAGATCTTGTCTCCTTTACCTGTGAGGTTTTTTACAAATGTTTTCATTTCTGTTAATGCAGTACCAGTCCGTTTGGAGTCCATTCACCCACCAAGTCACAACAGCAAGCAAGAAGTAAGAACTCGGCTTTTTCCAATATAACCAGGCAGCATATCTACTATGGACCTTGATATGGTGTTTTGTTCGTGCCTACTCTTAAAACAACAACAACTACTACTAATACTACTACTACTACTACTACCACTACTGCTACTACTAATACTACTACTACTACTACTACCACTACTGCTACTACTACTACTACTACTACCACTACCACTACTACTACTACTACTACTACTACTACTGCTACTGCTACTACTACTACTGCTGCTGCTGCTGCTGCTGCTGCTACTACTGCTACTACTGCTGCTGTTTCTACTTCTGCTGCTGTTACTACTTCTGTTACTGCTGCTACTACTGCTGCTACTATTGATATAACTGTTGCTGTCGTTTTTGCTGCTGCTTTTGTCACTGTTACCACTAGCATTCTTACTAATCACACAGTGAACACTTTTAAAAAATGTCTGGTGTAACATTTTTTCCATTTTAGTTGTTGTTACGCCAGAGCATCACAGATCTCGCAGTAGAAGCAACAGTGATAGCAGCAACCACAGCCGCAGTCAAAGTCACAGTAGGAGTAGAAGCCGTAGCAGGAGCAGAAGCCACAGCAGCCAGTCAGGGAGTTCGGCCTCAAATGGCGGTAGGTCCAGGAGTAGGAGTGGCAGCCTCTCGAGAAGCAGAAGTCACAGTGGCAGTCAATCCAGGAGCAGGAGCGGCAGTAGAAGCCGAGGTTCTAGTAAAAGTCCAGACACCAGGTTCTGTGAAGTAGATGGCAAGAAGGGAATCGATTCGTCCACCAGTTCGGAAGACGAAGAAGAACAAAATGATGACAGAGGAGAAGAACCAGATAAATTTAGGAAACAGATGGATGAATTAACAAACCAGGAAAGAAGGTTCAGAAATATGAAGTAGTTTTGGAAACTTTTATCACGTTTACATGAATGTCACACAGAATTTTTCGTTAACATTAATACATAGAATAAATATACATATGTTGTGAGTCAAATTTATGCTGGATTCAAATTTTATTTTCCATTGTTTCAAACCTGTTATCATACGTAAACCATATTTCAGAACATTGTAATATTAAATTTGAACCAAGGATAAATTTGAACCATAACATAAGATATACTATACGCTTAGCAAAAAATTTTTTCCGAAAGTTTTTGTTTTTTAGCCGTTCATTTTGAAAAGTATTAACCTTTCAAACCTTTTTAGGCAACTATACGCAACACTTACAAAGTATCATGGATGGCTCAAATTTTTTTTTTGACAGATTGGAAGCTTTACGAGAGCATCTTTTTGTAGAGCAGGAAAAACAACGCAAGGAAAACGAAGAATTAGAAAACAAACGTCGCGAATTGCAAGAGCAACAACAGCGGTTAATCCAATGTCAACTGGATGAGCAACGTGAAAAACACGAGACATTTCAAGAGGAGCAGAAACAGTTGCAGAAGCAACAGGAAGAGCTCCTAAAGCGACAGAGAGAACAACAAGAGCAGCTGTTGATGCAGCAGCACACGCAAACGCAATCTTTGAACCTTCAACAACAGCAGCTAGTTCAGCAACTAGCCAACATGGTTCAACAGCGAACAGAAAATGCTGTTCCAGAAGCTAATAAGTCACCTTTACCATCTCCTGTCTCTTCAGTCCAATCATCACCCAGGAGATCCACTAGATCATCTCCCGGTGTATCTCCCCGTGCTTCACCATGCCACTCGGCCGCCAGCTCACCAAGATCGTCAGCTAAGAGTTCAGTATCCCCCTCTCCAAAAGGAACACCAAGAGACTCTACGGTAGCTTCTCGAATGTCATCACGTCCTTCAACGGCAAAGAAAACCTCATCCAATTCCAGTTCACGAAAGTCTTCCCGACCATCATCAGCACACATTGCTGAAGGTCATGAAAGTGACAGTAGCATATCATCGTCATCTTCATTATCATCCTCTTCTTCATCATCATCATCATCATCATCAGATAGCAACCAGAGTGACGGAGGAAGCTCAAAGGCTAAAGATGAGGAAGATGGGGCTCCCCCGGATGTTAAGTTCCATGTGAACGGTGAGAACGAAGCCTGCCTGGTAACTAAAGGGACTCATGGACTGCTGATATGTGAGTACTGTTATCAAACCATATACTTAAAATACACTTGTATAAGAATACCGGCTGAAATATAATACCCATTGCATTTGATGGCTTTCTGCGGTACCCTAAGACGAAGTTGTTGCTCTGGTTACCTTTCCTACTAAGAACACGATTCTTGTTTTACAGCTCGCAAACCTTTAGATCAGGACCCCGCTGTGGATGCCAGGCATTTGCCAAAACCTGTGAAAATTGGTGATGAAGTTTTGGCACGTTGGTCGGATGAAGGATGGTACTATCGTGGTTAGTGTAATTGCTTGAATTAGAGACTTAACTAGAACTGTTTATCTTATTGCAAAGGTCCCATCCTTAAGGATTTTTTTGTTCTCGTAGCTTTAAAAATGTTATAATCTTTGCATCCGTTCGTATACTAAAGCTTTTCTTTAGCTCATTTTCATTTCTAGTTTATTTTCAGTGAAAATTATCTTCACGAGGTATCACGCATTTATTTACTTCAATTGAGATGTTGCAAATATAAAGCTTTATGGCTATAGGCATCGTTTTAGACCTTATAAAGGCTTCTCTTTCCATGACATATTTGTGTTTGATTTGTTTGAGCGTGACTTGCAGGCACGATAAAGCAAGATTGTCAGGATGGGACGTTTTTCGTGGAAGACAGTGTCGGCGACCTGGAACAGATTCACAGATCCGACATGATCACGGATGAGGATGATGCTGATAGTATAATCAAGGTAATAAACTGGTGGATGGTGATGGTGATTGGTGATGGTGATTGGTAATGGTGGTGAAGATGATGATGTTGACCATCAGGATGTTAACGACGATGATGGTGTTGGTGATGATGATGATATGATAATGACGGTGATGGTGATGGTGTTTGTAGTGGTAATGATGATGTGAGTATGATGTTATTGAAGGTGGTAATATGATTTTCATGATGATTAGTAATTGTTAGATTACAATTTGTTGAGCTAAAATTGGACGCACGGTGAAAATTTGCTGTAGGATTCTGTTTGTGTATTTTTTTTATTTACCTGACACTTTTAGTTTCTTGTTCCTAATCAAAACGTGGGATACTTGTTCTACAGGTTGGTGATCCTGTGGTTGGACTACATCCTAGCTTTTCCTTCAGTTATGCACCAGGTAAAACTTTCTTTTCTTCGTCGCATAGTGCATGTTTTTAACATTGTTTTAGTTACTAGCAGAAAACATCCTAGCAACCGAGTGCAAAAGAAGACCAACCCCCATTTCTCCCACCTGTGACCTAGCTGACAGAGGTGCTTACATCCCGTATAGGTGTTGTAATCAGTGAAGAAGAAGACTCAATGTACAGTATACGGTACTACGACGGTATTGAAGGAGTGATTCCTCGGGATGAGCTGTACAAACTGTCTGATGAGAAATTTGAGAGCGTGTGTAACTACATCCTAACATGTGAAGAGAGTTTAGTTGGACAGGCGGTAGTAGCCAGGAACGACCAGGATGGACTCTTTCACCTCGGTAAGATCATTTTACCACCAGTCATTTCAGTTTCCATTTGCTGAAAGCGAAACTAAATCATTTTACGAGCCTAAGTGGCCAATTGGAACCGCAGGTTATCTCCGGTTTCTGTATTTTTTAAAAGATGAGTGTCATTGGCTTCAAATGCACGTAAGAACTCTCTTTTATCTAAATTTGGGACAGTTTTTGATCACTGAAAATGACTTTGGTTTTTGAATAGTAAGAGAAAAGCTGATGAGTTTTGTTTCTCGTTTTGTGTGGTGGTGGTGGTTCTCAAAAGTGACTAACACCCATTTTATCATCTTTCCTAGGTTCGGTGCGAGAAAGAGTTGGCAATGGGCGTCAGTACATAATTGAGTGGGCAGACCAAACAGTTCAACTACAGGTGATATTAACTAGGCGTAGAAAATACATACAAATTCATATCTGGACAAACATAAACTATTTATGCTGCTGCAAAGAAATAGCAAAACAGTTACTGTTCATCAGCAGGATACCTAAATTGTGTGCAATTCCACAATTGGTTTCGGCTCCATTAAATACCGTACCAATTGAAGAACAATTCAGGTGGAGCCACCCACCAAGTGAGCACAGTAACTGAAAAACGTTAGTAAAGTATGGAAAACAAATTGATGAAACCGTTAGATACCAATAATTCGCAGCCTACACAACACAACAAAAAGCAAGTAGAATCCCGCTTGTATTGGAAGATGAGGGGAGACAGGTTGGCACAGAGTTTCCCACCAATACACCCTACCACTACATCCCACCACTACATCCCACTACTACATCCCACCACTACATCCCACTACTACATCCCACCGCTACATCCCACCACTACATCCCACCACTACATCCCACCATTACATCCCACAACTTTTCCTCACCACGTCTCCCAGCTCTACATCCCACTACCATATCCCAACACCACATCCCACCACTACATCCCACCACTACATCCCACTACTACATCCCACTACTACATCCCACTACTACATCCCACTACTACATCCCACCACTACATCCCACCACTACATCCCACTACTACATCCCACTGCTATATCCCACCACTACATCCCACTACTACATCCCACCACTACATCCCACCACTACATCCCACTACTACATCCCACTACTACATCCCACTACTACATCCCACTAC
>JAOCNB020089154.1:0-11919 GCA_026546465.2 Palythoa caribaeorum | reverse complement strand
GAAAGAAATCTTTGAGGTATATAAAATTTTGTGTTGAAGAAAAATATTCGTTATTAAATACAGTGTGATTTCATTCACATGTTAAACTTTGACTGGAAATTAATTTTCGTGTTAGAGAAAAATATAAGATCGTATATAACTTCATTTAGGTGAAGCTAAAGTGTTACAAACAAAGTTTCGAGTATAA
The DNA here is from genome assembly GCA_026546465.2 of Palythoa caribaeorum. Lineage (NCBI taxonomy): Eukaryota > Metazoa > Cnidaria > Anthozoa > Zoantharia > Sphenopidae > Palythoa > Palythoa caribaeorum. Next base: position 11,732 of record JAOCNB020089154.1, on the reverse strand, counting down.
ATCTTAAAAATGTCACAGCAGCGCTCTGACTATGAAATAGGGATGGCAGAACTCGAGAAAAAACATCGTGAAGTAGAGCTATACAAGCAGCTGCTTAAGTCTAAGTTCCTTGAGCTAAGGAAAAAGGAGATAGATCTAAGGAGAAGAGAGATTGAACTAGATAATAAGGAATTTGAGCTTAAGTCAGACAAGAGAGATCTATCTTGGATAGAAGAAGATATTAAACACCGTGAAGAGGCTGTTAACAGAGCTGAAGGAAGGATAAAGAAAAGAAAACAAATAGAACCCTTTCCTGTAAGCAATGCAGAAGTCTTACAACGAGACAATGCGCTGAATGAAAAGAAAGAAGTTAGAAAGATATTGCAGAACGCAGCAATAAAGATAGTTAACGAAGGATTTGCTAAAAGTAAAGAACCTGTTGGCAACCCTGCAGATGACTTAGAAAAAGAGATAAAAGAAGAGGAAGAACAATGGACTCTTACAACTCAACGGCAGGTAGCTGGGGCAAAGTACAGTGAGTTGTTTTTAGGTAATAATTCTGTTCCCTATGACTTGAAAGAATTTATAAAGAAAGTTAAACCTGCTATACACAGAAAACTAATAGCAGAAATGGCTGGAAATAAATGTTTAAAATTTCAAGTCATAATAAGTGTGCAGATGGAAAAGTACGAGTCTAATGATGAAGAGATGATTTACCAATATCCATACTTTGTCAGTAAGATGGAGGAGGTTCTCTCAAAGGATGAGATTGAAGATAAAATTGAGCAAGCCTTTATTAAAATTTATGTCTCTTTAGGCAACTTCTCGAGAGGCTCTGGATGGAGTCCTAGAATAGTAGAGGAAATGATCCTTAAAACAATTCCCTTCGACCCATTTAAGACTGAGAAGAATGTGGCTACTAATCAACGAAGAGTAATAAAATCTAAGGTGGCAGGATCGTCGTATTTAACCGCACCAGATTGGATAAAAAACAAAAAAGCTATAATAAACGTAGAAAACATTAAAGACAATAAGTGTTTTAGGTGGTCGTTAAAATCAGCACTATTTCCCGCTAAAACCCATGTTAACCGGCCTAGTGTATATCCAAGTGACGAAGATGATGGCCTTGACTTCACAGGTATTGATTACCCTGTTAAGATAAAGGACATTCCTAGATTTGAAAGACAGAATTCTTTAGGCATCAATGTATTTCGTTTAGATGGAACAAAAATTTGTCCCTTGTTCATTTCAAAACAGGATAAGAGCTGCAAGAGAATAAATCTATTATTACTTGAAGAAGAATTCGAATATCATTACACGTGGGTAAAAGATATTCACAAGCTTCTTCATGGACAGAGATCATACAAGGGTAATAGATATTATTGTGAAGTTTGCATTACTTCAAATTATGCAACAGAAAAAGAACTAGAAGCACATAAAGAAGTATGTAATGGGAGAGACACCCCAACAGTTAGAATAGAGATGCCAAAGGAAGGAAAAAATGTGATTAAATTCAAGAACAATAGAAATAAGATGAAAGTTCCATTCGTTGTTTATGCAGATTTCGAGTCTGTGAACGAGAAGATTGATACTGTAATCCCATCAAGTGAGAGATCTAGTACAACTAAGGTGCAAAAACACAAGGCGAGCGCATATTGCTATGTGGTAATAAGATCTGATGGTTTTGTTTACAACCCTGTTGAGTATAGAGGTCCTAATGCGGCAGCAAAGTTCTTAGAATCAATACAAAGAACCGAAAAAGAAATAAGAGAGACATATGATAAAAAACCTTTGGAAATGACTGAATCAGACATTAGAGAATTTGATAATGCTAAGAGCTGTCATATTTGTGAAGGTGAATTTAATCCGTTTGTAGAAGGGAAAGATAAAGTACGTGATCACGATCACATAACTGGTAAGTTTAGAGGAGCTGCGCACAATATATGTAATCTAAGTTGGAAGATTATACCAGAGCAAATGAAGATTCCGGTTGTCTTTCACAATTTACGTGGGTATGATGCCCACCTCATAATGCAAGAAATATATGCGTCTACTGGGGAAATCAAATGTCTTGCTAAAAACACTGAGAAGTATATCTGTTTCTCGATTGGAGGCCTAAAATTCATAGATTCGTTTCAGTTTCTTAGCTTTAGTCTAGATAAGCTTGCAGCAGGAAACGAAAAGTTCCCCATACTAACTGAAAAAGGCAACTACAAGAATGAGTTCAGTAATTGGAATGAAAAAGTGAAATTACTGACAAGAAAGGGAATCTATCCCTATGACTATGTTGACTCCATCGAGAAGTATAATGAACCACTGCCTGAAAAAGAAGCATTTTATAATCAACTTACAAGATGCAGTATTAGTGATGAAGACTATGATCATGCTTGCAATGTCTATAGAGAGTTCGAATGCAAAAACATGGGCAACTACTGTGATTTGTATTGTCGAACAGATGTCTTGCTACTTGCGGACATATTCGAAAAATTTAGAAAGGTTGCAAGAAAAACATACAAACTAGACCCGGCTAGATACATGTCTAGTCCAGGAGTTGCTTGGGATGCTCTCCTAATGAAGTCAGAGGCAGAGCTTGAGCTAATGACTGATTACGATCAGATCATGATGTTGGAATCTGGGATGAGAGGTGGCATTTCTATGGTGTCAAAAAGATTTGCGAGGGCGAACAACCCAGCAATTCCTGGATACAACCCTGAAAAAGAGAAGTCTTGGCTCATGTATCTTGATGCCAACAATCTCTATGGCTGGGCAATGTCCCAACCGATGCCTACTGGCGATGTTCACTGGGTATCGCAGAAATTAATATCAAATATTGAATTCCTTAAAATTCCGGATGATAGTGAGATAGGTTACATCCTAGAAGTCGACCTAGACTATCCAGAGGAATTACACGATAAGCATCAAAGCTACCCACTTGCACCGGAGAAAAAGGCGGTGGAAAAAGAGTGGCTATCAGACTTTCAAAGATATATGTTGGATGGTAAAAAAGTAGATTCTTACAAAAGAATACTTAATACTCTCGAAGATAAAGAGAAGTATGTAATTCATTACAGAAGCTTAAAACTTTATGTGAGCCTTGGAATGAAACTTAAAAAGATACACAGAGCTCTTAGCTTCCAACAGAGCAGATGGATGGAACCATATATCACCATGAACACGGAATTACGTAAAAAAGCAAAGACAGCGTTTGAGAAAGACCTCTTTAAACTAATGAACAACTCTGTTTACGGCAAGACTCTTGAGAACGTTCACAAGAGGATTGATTTCAGGATTGCTAGGGCGGACGAAGAAGAGAAGATAAGAAAGTTATCTTCAAGCACCGGATTGCAATCTATTGTATTATTTAATGATAACCTTTTAGGTTTTCATATGTCTAAGACAAGTGTTCTTATGAATAAACCTATTTATGTAGGTTTTAGTGTCTTAGAATTATCAAAAGTCTTCATGTATGACTTTTACTACAACAATTTAAGGAAGAAGTATGGGGATCGAGTAGAAGTTCTTTACACAGACACAGATTCCTTATTACTAGAAATAAAAACTGAAGACCCATATTCAGATATTGCTGAGGATATAGAAGAGTATGATACTTCTGACTACCCTCGTGACCATTTTCTACACTCTGAGAAAAATAAAAAGATTATTGGAAAGATGAAAGACGAGATGGCTGGGAAGCCTATATCTGAGTATATTGGATTGAGGGCTAAAATGTACTCAATTCAAGGACCTGAAGGAAGTCTAGCTAAGAAAGCAAAAGGAGTGTCAAAAGTGGTAATTAAAAAAGACATAAAACATGAAAACTATAGAAAGACTTTAGAAGATCTTAAAGTCTGTAGACATGAGATGGTTCAGCTTCGTTCTTGTAAGCATGATATATTTATGAACAAGGTAAATAAAGTATCATTATCTCCTACAGATACTAAGAAATATATCAAACGAGATGGTATTAATACTTTGCCATTCGGTCACTATAAGATTAAGGAGGAGCTTGAAGAAGATATCGATTCTATGATAGATGAGCTGTATGACGAAAGCAAACAAGATGTTGGGCAAGAAGCAGAAGGCTTGAATCATGAAAGTTATGATTTCGTTGAACAACAAGCAGAAGTATTCGTTGAACAACAAGCAGAAGTCTTTGTTGAACAACAAGCAGAAGTCTTTGTTGAACAACAAGCAGAAGGAAACATTAAAGTGTTGCAAGTATTGAATCATGAAAGTTATGAATTCGTTGAACAAGAAGAAGCATTCGTTGAACAACAAGCAGAAGTATTCGTTGAACAAGAAGCCGAAAGAAACACTGAAGTGTTGCAAATATTGCTTCCCAGCACTGTTGAAACACTATTACCAATTGTTGAGAAAATTGAAAAATATTTTGTTCATTACTCTGCGGGAGATATCGTAAGTGATTTAGTTATTAGATTAGAAAGTGAAATAGAAAAAGATGACCCGATTATTCCAGAATTGAAAAACGAGTTTGAAATAGATGAAGGAATATTTGACTGTTTGCAACAAACAAGTGTTGCTATGGTTGTAAATGAGTCTGATGAAGAATATAAGTCTGATGAAATTGATTCATACAGTTTTAAATCGTCTGAGGAAGAAGATTATGTGTTTAATCATGTTCTGACAGAGGATTTGAATATAAGAGAGATTCTTGCTAACTCAGAAAAAGATTTAAGAAGATTTAATAATGTGAGGTTAATCAATGTTTGGCATGGAATACACTCTTGTGAGAAGGAAGATTTGGAATGTTGGGAATACGAGTTAAAAAGAAGACAGTTTTTGAAAAATGTCTTTGATAAACTAAATGCAAGTGTTTCTCTGCACAGCAAATTAGTAGAGAATGGCATAGCAAGCATTAAGCAGCTATTAAATTATCAGAGCTATATTCCCCCTCACAGCTATGGAGAATTTGTTACAGAACATATATCTAACGAGTACAGAAAATGTAATAAGATTAAAAACTGGTGGTTTTGCAACCCTAAAGCGTGCTTAACTTTAGTGAAGCCGTTGATTTCTATACCTGAAGATAAAAGCACTGAAGCTATACCCCCACTCAAACACTTGTTCGAAAATATATTAACCAAGGATTTTCACATAGACGGCCTGTTCGAACAAGTTTCAGATGGTAAGCCAAACTGTCTATACAAATGTAGAGAATACCAAGAGCAGAATAATGCCTATGTATGGAAAGACTATCATAGTTTACTAGAAATTGCACATAGAAGCCGAACACAAATAAAAAGGCTTCAAATGTGTAAATACGAGCTTAAGAGGCGTCGACAACTTAGAAACATTTATGATAAAGTTTTCAGAAGTCCTCTAGCAAAAGGAACGACTACAGAACTGAAACTGTGGAGGTTAGATGTTTTACCTAACTGTGTGAAGCATTAAACAACAACGTGTGCTCTCACTAAGCCGCCATGTTTAATCTCCCAGCATGCGTTGCACACCGACACGTTATTATTACTATGACAACTGGCTAACACTACAGAAACTTTATTCGCTTCTTGAGTATTATGAAGATAACTCTCACATAGACGATGATTTTATAATAGAACACGAGAATGACGAATGTGAGATATGTTCTGAAACCGAAATATGCGACTGTTCTTTTAGTAACATGTGTTGGTTGTGTGAATTTCTTCACAGTCCTGATATAGTTGAAGAAACAATAGAACAAAAAGTAGACAAAGCAGTAGATCAAGCAGTAGACAACATTGTCGAATGGGGAGTAAACTTTGTTGCAAAAAGGTTAGAAAGAAAAGAAGTCGGAAAAAGTTTAGTCAACAAAGCAATTGATGAAGTTATAGAAAAAATTATTGACAGCCTATGCGAAAATGAGAAGCATGAATCTGATGAAGATGATTTGATTGACCTTGACTGGTTTGATTTAAGTTCAGTGCCTAAAGCAGAAAGAAGAGAGCAAAACAAAAGAAAGAAACAAAACAACCTAAATGGGATGCTTCTGTTACAGAATATGATAGATTCTTATTACAAAAGAACTCTGACACTACTTACATACGAGATAAATATGCCTTACGACAGCGCGTATATGACAAGTCTCAAAACTATCAAACTGCAGATAACTTCATGATTGCTTATGATTCATTTCTTGAAGAAGTATGTACAAAGCATAGAGGACTATTAGAATCATCAAGCAATAACGTGTTTGATAAGTTTAGGAAAGCTATATATAAATCTATTGATAATGCCGTGGATCTTACTATTGCTAACACGTCATTGAAAAAGATACACAGAGCTCTGATTTCAGAGTTCACAAAGGAAATAAAAAGACCCACTGCTAAGAATTCTAAACCAAGATATCAAACTAACTTGCAGAAATTTAATGCAGATACTCCGAAAATTAAAAGCGAAGAAAGCGAACAAAGAACAGAAATGTTAAAACAAGAAGATCAGCACTCGAGTGCTGAAGATCTCATCTGGAAAATATACGAGAAATATCTCGATAAAGCAAGGGGCTCAGTTATATCATTCAGACATGTTCTAAAGTCTGTTAAAAGAATAGAACAAGAGAGCGGAAAGACAATAAACACTTTAGAGCAAGTCGACATGGACTTAGTTAAATCAGAAATTGAACGTCTGGAATATGAAAATGATATAGGATCAACAACTGATTACAGCTCGGACCATCCAGACATATTACCCTGCTCATACTTTACTCAAACTGATATTGACACTGATGACAACTCTGAAGGGTTGCATGATATTGACGACTGGTCAAAAGCAGAGATTGAAAGAATTAGAAAAATGAAGGAATAATATAGAATAGTTAAAGTTTAGAATAATGAACATTCCAGAATACACAGCTGAAGACACATCGTCAAACTATCTTCAGGCATATGATTTCATGCCTAGTAATACATTTCGTATGCTGATATCCGGACCATCAGGATGCGGGAAGACAAATACACTGTTACATATGCTACTAGCCCCACTAGTAATGTATGACAAGATTTACTTATATTCACATAATTTAGATCAAACAGCTTATCAGAAACTAGCAAATGAGCTTGACGATCTGTCTAATGAAGTAGGTTATCCTATCCTGGAAACATATGACACAGCAGCAGACATTCTGCCTCTAGACTTATTGAACCCAGAGACTCAGAATATTGCTATATTTGACGATCTGCTCTGCGAACGTAATCAGAGAGACATATCAGAATACTTTATAGGAGGCAGGCATCGTAACTGCAGTTGTATATATTTGTCTCAGAGCTTCTTCGACACAAAGAAACCTATTAGACTCAATTGTAGTCATCATATAATATTCGAACATCCTACTAGACGCGAAACTAGAAGTATATGTTCTGAGCTAGGTATTCCTGAAACAAAGTTTAGAAAAGCAACAGAGAATCCATATAGTTTTGCTTATGTGGATAAAGTCAAGAAAAAAATATTTAAAAACTTTTATGGAGAGGTATAGTTAAGCAGCACAACAGTGCTGCCAACAGAATAGAAAACAAATGGGAATCTTTAATTTCGAAAATGTTAATATCAATGTAGGAGGTGCTAAAGGTGAGAGAGGTGAGCGTGGCCCTCCCGGCTTTGGTTTCGAACTTACATCTGACGGGCAATTCGACATTGATAACAAACGTCTTACAAATGTTGCTCAGCCTGTCAACAATAAGGATGCTGTTACGAAAGAGTTCTTATCAAACAAATTTAAAGCTCAGACGAGACCATTTGGATCCTGGAGAGGCACAGGACCAATATACGGCTCTATTGATCTAGGTTTCGACTCATCGAAAACTCTGTTGTATTCAATCAAAGTAAGATGTCGTTCAAGAGCCAAAGACTACACATTTGATAACACATTCTTAATGACTGAAGTTTTACAACAGAATACAGCTACTACACTACATCCGTATTACGATGTTGTAGCTAACAAGCACTTTGCCTGTTCACTGAAAGTAGTAGGCAGTCGACTGACAATGTTAACAAATGATGACAAGTTGCCGACTATAGTAATCGAAGTAGATGCCTGGGCGATACAGGGATATATTACTGACTTAGTCGGACCTAGAGGACCCTCAGGCTTTCCAAAAACAGTAGACGGACACTATGACTGTGAAGGACTCAGAGTAGCTAACGTTGGTAATCCTGTTAATTCGCAGGATGCTGTTACTAAGATATATCTAGATAGAATACCTGGAGTTTCTCTGACACGTTCAATCAAAGCTGCAGGCGGCTTATTTACAGAGGGTACACCAATAGATGGATTACCAATAGTTCAACCTACGTCTCCAAGCTCTGCTACTAGTAAAAAATATGTTGACAGCAGGGACTCTCTATTACTTCCATTAGACGGATCAAGAGCAATGAGATTTCATCTAGATATGGCAAACAATAATATCATTTTACTATCTGACCCAATAACAAGCACTGATGCAGCTAACAAGAATTATGTTGATGACTCACATTTTCCTAACTATGCTCAGACTGTTTCAGAATTCAAACTACATAGTAGGAATTTCTCAAATACTGATGGAAATCTTTCAACATTTTCATTCGGGGCTTACAAAGATTTTACTAAGAAATATCATAGAGCTAATAGTCATGTTGCTCTTAGTCTTTCAGCAAGTCCATGTACTGTAAAAGTTAACTTAGGACGTTTAGGAGCAAAGACTTATTCAATCCGTGTTGAAGCAATAGCTGATTCTGATGGATTCTCTGGTTCGCTAGACTTAGATATATCATCAAGAACAAAAAAGCACAAACCCGAAGACTGGATAGTAATAACAAATACAACTGTGACAGGATCAACAAGTGCAGACACTGTTATAGATATAGCGATCACTTTCAGTACTGGCAAAGAACTAGCTCTGTATTTTGTGGGGTTGCTAGGATCTGTTTACGTGCCTCCATTAGTCATTGATAACTTTCATGTAAATGAGATCGTCATTCCAAGATATCATAGCCTTGAACAAAATCATATAAATTCAGCAATGGTAAGAATAAACACTGGCATGGAATTTGATAATACTAGTTATTTGATAACACGTGATCATGTCTTTCACAGCTCTAGATGGGCAACTCTAAAAAGTCCTACTTCTTCATCAAAAAGAATAATTGAATTTACGTTGCCATTTTTAGCAAAAATTGTTTATTTTGATTTAATGTCTCCTGATAATTCACTAGGCGCTGGATTCCAATGGGTAGCGTTTAATGATTTAACTGGTAATTATACAAGATCTACGGGAAATACTAATTTTATAAACGGATCAGCAAGATTTGATCTTAGTTCGTTAGATTTTCCAACAAGATTAATATGGATTGATTTAAGAACTCGTGCTTTGCCAACTGGCACAAAACTTGGGCATCTTAGTTTTAAAACTGAAGCATTTAAATACAAGATTGATATATAGTAATTGTCCACAACTATGAATACTGATTTACACCCAATAGAGCGCACAAGTGTTGAGCAACTATCAGAAATATACAGAAATAAGATTTCATACTTCCAGAAGTCATGTAGAAAGGCTCAGTTGATATTCAATGTTCTGTCGTTGCTGTCTATCGTCTTAAACATAGCTGGAACACTTGTGGGAACTAGTACAGGTAGATGTCAGAGAAAGTTATGTGGTTCGAAAATAGCACTTGGAATTCTTTCAGGCCTTGGAATATTGATACAAGCATTTCTTAAACTTTATGAATTCGAAAAAAAGATATATTATAGAAAGCTTGCTGTGACTCAGTACAAACAAATATACAACAAGATTGAACGCTTCACTAGAAGTGAAGCAGCATTTCGCCGACTACCTAGTCAACCTGAAAGTAGTCTAACAAGTTTTATCACAGAGATAAACATCCTTGAAGACCTCGTGTCTGATGTTTGTCCACTTGTTAAATTAAACACGACTGATAATAGTAGTAAATAGTAGAAAAAGTAGTAATAAGATGGACTTACAATCATACAACAAGCTAGCTCACTCTAAGATTATTTCAGGCGAAATGATCAGACTAGTTCTAGATACACAAAAACAGAAAGCAAGAGCTAGAGCAATAGAGCTCGATCAGCAACGTACTCAGATGGAGCCTCTGTTTGATAAACTTGACGAATTGAAAGAGTCGTTTGATAAAATTCAGAAGAATTCGACAGAAGATCCGACTATTGTAATTCAGCAAGATCTCGACTATGACAGAGACTTCACAAACGAAGAAATAGATCTACTACAAGAGCAAAATTTAGATGCACCTTCCAATATCATAGCTACTAAAAGTGAACAACAAGCGTTGAACTTAATCAACAAACTAAATAATGCTCTAGGACAGAAAAAGAAGAATAAGAGAAGTAGTAGGTTTAATTTTAGTGAAATAGAAAGAAAACTTAATGTTAATAGAAAGTTAAGAGACAGACTCAAACGTGTTGAAGGAATACAACGGGAAAAACGCTCAGCTGCTCAAAATATTCAAGTCGGACGTGGGCTACAGAAGCTTTCTCGTGCACTTCAGGCACCTCCTCCTATATTTACAAGCCCTAGCGAAATAATGCAAAGATTTGAATTACTAGGAGGATCTCTTGCTGCAGGTAATAATTCAACTGCTGTTAAAAAAGAGTTTTCAAATATAGCTCACAAACTTAGAGACCTTAATATTTTGAACAATAGTCAACTTCTTGGAATAGCAAAGAAGTTTAAACTAGATTGGTAATTATGGCAAACATCAACAAACAACCTATTTTCATAAGTTCACGTAATAGAGAGACAGCTGGGCTCTCTCGGCCTGATGATTTTACTATCCAGTTCATGCCTCCTTTGAATCTTCCGAAAAATCAGAAGCACTATCTAGCTCTTGATAAGATTCACCTGGTGTACTCTTGGTATAATATCACACAAGCTTTCGGAAACAATACGATTAAATACAGCCACGACTCTGGGTCCACGTGGACTACTATCACTTTTACAAATGGCACTTACAGTTACTCAGATTTGAATGATTATATCAAACATACATTGATAGGAAATAATCATCAGCAGAAGTTAGATAATAAGATAAGACTGACATTCATCAATAGTACATTCAGAGTCCTTCTAGAACTTGAATCAGGATTCCAAGTTGACTTAAGAAATTCAAAGTTCAACATACTGATAGGATTCGATCAAGAACTAGTAACAGCTACTAAATACGGAGATCTTCTGCCAGACATCACAAACGCTATAGACTCCCTGCATATCAAGACTGATTTAGTAACAGAATCAATCGTAGACGGACTATTGACTGACACGTTGTATATTGTCGACTTAGAGAACTATGTAAGAGGACATCCTATTACACTAGAACCCCTCGACAAGCAGTAGGTAAAACTTAGCTCTACATACATTCCTCGAGCTCGTTTCAGGATTGTCGATGATTTGAACAGACCTGTTGATCTTAATGGTATAAACTGGAGAATGATATTAAGCTTAAAAAGCACATAAGATAATAAATAGATAATATAGCAAAGATGAATAATAATGAGTTTATGTACAGGAGACATTTTAATCCTTATACACATAATTTTGAATTCAGAAATATTCAAACAGGTGAAGGGTTGTTTAAAAATATTAAAGCATACGGGAGAGCAGCTCTACCTTCTAGAAAAACAGTTAGTGACGCAGCTAGTAATTACTATAAGACTGCTGCAAAGCAACAAGCAAAGTCTGCTACAAAGAGCATTGTGAAGAAAACATTTAGTAATTTTAGACAACCACGTCCTAAAAGAGATGGTA
>JAOCNB020089016.1:0-11930 GCA_026546465.2 Palythoa caribaeorum | reverse complement strand
TAAAAGTTGTGAATGGAAAACTCTAAATTTACTACTGAATACGAAGAATTTCCAAATTTTGATCTTAAATTTCCGTTTTTAGGGCGACTAAACACACGCTAACTTTAGCGAGCACTTGCCATCAATGACTTGAATTTCAAGTAAACAAGGCAGCTGTTACAACTATAAACAAATTCAGTTTTATCGATGTAATATAAATGAATGTAATGTCGGAAGACATGAACAATGACAACAGTTTTGACAAGCCAACAGTGGTCCCATTGTCTAAAAGTCAAATTAAAGAATTCAAATAAAATATGGTAGCGACAAACATACGAAAAACACTGATATTGCCGTTCAGCGACTGCAACAGAAATTTCACTGGCAAAACACGAAACCGAACTTCAGCTTAACAAAATATCAAAAAAGGATATAATGGATACTCCTCAGCTTCTGAAATATCTTTTTGTTCAGATAAGGCTAACAACGAAAGAAAAGAAAGGAGAAGAATACGAACCTTGGTCACCACTGTTGGTAAAAACAGTCTTGGGAAGACGGTGTCCAATATTGAGTGGCAAATGTACCAATACTAGCGAGTGCAAGACGTTCATTCAGATCCTTCGCGATGAATTTAACCCACTTAAAATATCTGAGCTAACGGGAAATACAAACACTGATTCCATTGCGAGTTAGAGCCACAACCCGCTGGAAAAGCAGCGAAGAATGTCAAACAAGTTAGGCAGATTCAGCAAGTCAACAGCAGCCAGTGCAACAACAAGCAACAGTGCCGCAGAGCCAAATTCAGTTCAGTTGTGCATGGCCACCCACAAACAAGCGTTGCAGGTCCCCCAAAACACTGTTTCCTCAAGTTACTTGACAGGTGCTTTGGGAGGTTTGTTCAGTGCTGCAACTTTTAACAACTCCACAGTAAATGTCGCCATTCATCATCACGACGTAAATAAACCAATGAGCCAGAGAGAAAATTATTTTTTCCTTCAGCTTCGACTTTGGCTTTGTTATTCTAAAGATGACCTGACCAGTTTTCAGTTTTCAATGGTCCTCAGTTTGAAATCATAACAATAATTGCTCTTTAAAAACAATCGGTTCTTTGTGTGAAGTTTGGCATGGAATTCTCTCGTCAGGCAAAGGATTTACCTATAAAATTATGCTGTGGCATTTATTCGAGGAAATACTGTAAGTGATGACAAAAAATGCCAGGTTTTTTAAAAAATGATGATTTTGAGTCCAAAAATGGGGTTTGACGTACATGGTATCAACTTATACAGAAGCAATTTAATTAATATGATATAATTACTCTAAAGGTAAGAAATAAAGAAGGTAAGAATTAGGTGAGAAATAAAGAAATCAATCATATGAATTAAATATTTACAATCAAACTTTTATTTAACTTTAAATTCTAGCAACCAAGTTAATGAAATATGTTGAAGACATTACAACAGTATATAAAGTGGCAAAAATTGATGAACATGGTGAAATTTGGAACTCAGAAGAGCACATGGCAAAAGAAGTGTCAGAGATGGAACAAAAATACGTCGGAGGTGAGTACTTTATGGTAAAGTCAACAGACAATCAAAAAATAATAGACCAGAATGCCATCTGTCACATGAGCCATCCAAGCTCTTATTCAGTTTACGCTGAAAAAACTCACTAAAGACATTCAGACTAAATATGGTAAACAACACCCTAGGCTTGGAATCTGCCATTTGGGAGGTTAAAATATGTAGTCATGTAACTACTGTCCATGCCTTGTTCATGATGCTATTAGTATTAATCATATATCAGGTCAACCTTACCGAACAGCTTATGGTAGCTTTGGCAAGCTCAGGGGAAATACCATCAGTGTTTGGAAAGGGGCATCGTTACTTTGTAGACTCTCATTCGATCAGAACTCTTTGGTCCAGGCTGCAGACAATAGTAGATAATGTCAAACAAAATGATGGATGTAAGATTCTGTTTTGCTACCATTTAAAACCAAGAAATCAATGAAATGGTAGAAAATGTTTCTTCTTAAATCTCTGGTGGTTGTTGAGTTTTAAGATTAATTGAGGTAAACCAGGAGGTGAAGTGTTTTGTGAATTAAACACCAACAGGAAGTCTTGAGCAACAGTAACGACTCAACTGATGGCATTTATGAGCTAAAAACTAAAGGAAAAGGCCAAATTATAAGTTGTTCCGGCCATCACTGTTGTTTGCGAATGTGTTTTCGATACCACTAAACTTGAAATGCCAAGCTTTTTTCCAGGAAGAACCATTGACTGGGTTTAGGTATATACTTTTCATTCAAGAGCAATGTTTGGTACCTTTCTTGGAGCAGTTTTGTTCAATGACAATGGCCACCACTTTGAATGAGTTTTACTGTAAATATTCTCTCAGCCAATTGCCAGACGGTTACACCTCATCACCCAGTAATTCAATAAACTTTTATCGGCAGACTTAAAAATCTCAACAGTCAATAGTTAATAAATCAATAAAGCTTGGAGGCCTCCTTCAATTGAATTTTGTTTTCAAGAAAACATTTTCTATTAGTCGATGGTTGCTTACTCAGTCACACTGATTTACTCCGGGTTTCATTGCTGGTTAGAATCTTTTGTCAATTGCAAATTCAATTTGAAGTGTTTGGTCTTCTGTCTGACAAGAGTTTGTTTTTGGCAGACATATTACCATTTTATCAGACAAATATCTAAAGTCCCGCCTTTATCTGCAGCCTTGTAATAAATCCATTAAATACAGAATCCATTTTTGAAGAGCATAGGTAGTCAGGGATGTTGCTAACACTTAAATGTACATTTCCCGTTTATTACAGCTATTGTGTTTGACATTGCAAATAGTGCAACAACACTTCCTAAGTCTGTTAAATACAGTATCCGGCTCTCCCATAACCTCGGTAGTCAGAGGCAAAAGACTTGGTGGACTGATAGGACTTACCCTCCATTCAATGCTGCAGGACCTCGCGAAGGAAGGTATTTCATAGTTATTATAATTCATAGTTATTATAATTCATAGTTATTATAATACAGGAACCAGTTGTTCGAAAGCCATTTAGCACTAACCCAGGGTTAAAGTGTCCATTTGGCAAAAAGTTTTTTTTTCTATTTTGATATCTCTAGAATGCGTAGACAAATGATCAAAAAAAAGTTTTGATCACATCACATCAGATATCAAAATTGAAAACAAATATTTCGCCATATGGACATTTGAAATTTTTAATCTATGTTCTTGTTTCCAACCTTGTAAGTGCTGCTTTGAGATTTTGGGATTAATAATATTTTTCTTGGGAAATTTGAGCCATATTTTATAAGAATAAACTTTAGTGATTGGTCGCTTTCTCACTAACATTAGAGGTTGCTTTTCTGAAGTTTCTCTCCCCAATAATTTTTCAGCTTCCGCTGCCCCAGATATGTATTATTACTTGAAGAGAACAATAAATTATATAGAGAATAATACATAGGTGCACAGAGATATGGAATTTATCGGAAGTGTTCGGAAAATCTTTGGAAATTTTCGCAAAATTTCAGAAGTACTTTGAAATTGTTTTTAAGTAATTTTGCGTGTTTTGAAAATTTTCAGAAAATCAAGGTCACTGTCTGGCTGAAAAGTGATATAAACACACGTAAAATTATCGTATTTTTACGTGTGTTTAGATATGTCATTTCTCAGTGGTAGAAAACCTTATAAGAAACTTTTCTTTATATAATAGATAATCTTATGTTATTAGTAAAGTGAGACAGGACTGCATTTTCTCTGCTACAATGTTGTTTTGGTAGCATTGTTGCTACACTCTTGATCAGGTAACTATTTTTTTTAACTGATGCGCAGACGTTTAAAAGAGAGCTAGAACATGCAATAAAAGATTCAAAGCACAAAGTTAAAAAGAGAAAATGAAGGGCCTAGCATGAAAATGATGCAAGTGACTTTTTCAAAATTTTGAGAAATCATAGTTTTGCATCAATTTGTTTGCATTTGAACAACATCATAAGGAAAAACTTTGTGTTATCAGTAGCTTTTACCATTTTAGAATTGAATGCACACAAAAAGAACTGCTCCACATAAAGAAGCACATCAAAAATTGTTCAATTCTATGAACTACACTGAACCAATCCAAAAGTCACTTAACGTTGTTTTTGCACTAGGTCCTTTAGCAAGTTCATTTATGTTGTGTAGCGAGCAAGAACACATTGTGATAATGTTGCTCATGCAAAGAATACATTAATTGTTCGTGGGAAAACAGACCCTGATCTATTTTAGTACAGTTTACAAAGAATCTTTATCTTGCAGTTTCTACATTCCACGATTTGTGGCATTGCAGTATGCAGTCGATATGGCCATAATAAGAATGCAAGCAAATTTAAACTACAGCATTCCTGTGAAAATACAGGTAACTAAATATATCATAATTATTTTCTCGTTTTTAATTTTTTATACATAGATTTTATAACCAAAATTTTGTCTGATACTGGGATCTAATTTAACAAAAATATTTTCTTAGCACAGGTTTTGTTTGAGTGTAAAACCTAGGATATTGTGTAGAATACGACCCAAAGGCATTTTTAAGGGGGTGGTAAGGGTTAGGTTAAACAACACCACCCTCACCCCCATAGAAAGATCCAACATGTGCAGATTACCCCCAGATACATCATTTCCTGATTGAATGTCTGAATTTTTTTATGTAGTTAATTTTTTCATGTTACCAGAGTCGCTAAACAAAGCAAGAACACCATTGAGGTTTTGATGTGAGAATTTGGTTTCAAGTAATTCTCGTATATGTCGGCAGCGATGGACTTTTACATAGCTATGGCTTACCTCTCCCATCATTCTTTCTTCACTCGCACTTTGTTTCTCCTTCACCTTTTCATCTCTCCTCGAACTTTTCACTGCTGCCCTCTTCATTTATAAATTGTAAGTGGAGAAAGAACGGTAGGAGACATTAGCCATACCAAATTATTAGAGCTTAGTGAAACAAAAACTGAATACTGGCATTAAAGCGGCCAAAGAACTTGTTTTGTTTAGTTCGTTTTTAAGCTTTAATACTCTTTTATACTTGCACTTTTGTTTTATTATAAAGTCTAAATGTTAACGATCTACAAATATTTTTGATGTGCTTTGGCATTTTTTCCGTTGTCTTTGTTTCTGCGAGACAAAGAAACGTTTTGTGTGTGGGGGAACGACCCTGAAATCTCGAGAACGAGCCTAATAGGCTTAATTTCGAAAAAAAGCGATCTTGAAAAAAGTCCTCCTCTTGAATTTGCAAAGTTAATATCGAAAAGAAACCCATCTCGATTAGAAGTCCATGCCATGGGCTTCTTTCGAGATGGTACACATTCACAGAAAAGGAGGAGGGGATATCAAGGAAACAGACACTGGCTTATGGTTTTCGTGATTTAATTTCAGCTTTAATTCATTCTGTAAAGCAGAATGATGTTCTTCATATATCTGTTCCAATGGTTTTCTAATGTCTTGCAAAAGGTGCCTTGATGGCATCTCAATTTTGTTCTTGTTTTCATCGCTGGCAAATATTTAGAATATTTTTTGCATGGCGACTGTTAACATTAAAGCGAATTTCATATTGAACATTTCTTTGTAATTCTCAATGTTTGCAATAATCATTTCGAAAAGAAGCCCCCCTTATTTATTTTGCAATATCAATCTGGAAAAGAAGCCCACTTCGAAAAGAAGCCCTTATCGAAAAGAAACCCATCTCAAGAAGAAGCTCATCTTAAAAAATCACATTTTAAAAGGAAGCCCATCTTGAAAAGAAACGCATCTCATATCCAAACTTACTAAAAAGAAAAGAAGCCCATGGGTTGGTTTTCGAGATTTTGTGGTATTATGATACTTCCCTTAATTTTTGTCTGGCTCCATTTGGGAGTGTTTTACACTGCCTTTTGTACAATTTTTCTTGAGGATTTTGCAGTTTTCCAATTTTTGTACTGTATTTTCTTTTTGTATGGAGTATGTAATTCGATTATCGAATTTTAAAGTTTAACTTTTGTTGCAACATTATGACTTCAGCAACTCCCGTACCCACAATACAGAAGGGATATCTTTGTTCAGACTGTGGCTTTTCTATTGCCCTTGCTCGTGACATTGGCCTTCATCTACTCAGCTATTATGATCATCAAGGTATAGTTAGTCCAGTTGTATAATGTTTCGCTTAAAACTCTATTACAGCGATTATTACTTATTGAGAGCTAATTGTTTATCACGAAGCGGCGCCTCCGGTCGAGAATGAGTAGTTGTTATGGATAATTGTGGAGTGATATTTATCTAGAAAGACGAAGTATTCGTCTTAGATGAATTTTGTGCTGGTAAATATGGAGAAAAACCAGTTAACAGAGTGACCCATTTTAGTTCGTCTGTTTTAGTGTGTCAAAAAGTCGTAGTTAACAGACGAATTATTTGTCTTAGATGAACAATTCCTCTGAGTAAGTACGAGATGAACTAAAGTGGGTTTGTTAATTAACTGCCATTTTTTAGTTCGTCTCCGTACTTACCGACACGAATAATTCGGCTAAGTTGCAGGAAATTAATTATTTGATACATTCCGTTTTTAGCTCGGCCAATAGAACAAATGTAATTTGTCTTTGTAGATAAATGCGGCTAATCAGCTAATTAAGGTACAGGATATTATTATAGACCTAGCAATTATTGCCTTAATTCATATAAACATTGTATGCAATAATTCTGTAAGGATACTAAAAAATCTCTATTAATTTAGAATTGGAATTTATTAGACTTTTCTAATTATTTTGCATTTGTTGTGGTTGTGCGCTATCTGATAACACACTTTAAACGGAGTTGTTTTATTTGTCATGCATACAGGAAATTGTGTTTGAAAAGCAGAACCGACTTAAAGAATCCATGAAGATGATGGGACTGGCGAACTGGATCCACTGGTCGGCGTGGTTCACCAAAAACCTTTTGTTTCTGCTTATTTCAGTTGCCCTAATTACTATCGTAGTAAAGGTAATAAACACTCCAGCTTAATTTCTTATAACTGTAAGTAAGTTTTTCTTTGTAATACCTCCACATCTTTCTTTTACTCGTACAGTATGGATCCAGTTTTTCTGTTGGGAGTCAGGTTGGCTGATGGTTGTCACTCGTGCCTCCCATTTCTACCACCTGGGTCGGATTCCGGGGCTCCGCATGTGGGCTGAGATTTGTTGATCTCAATCTGACTCCGAGGGTTTTTCTCTGGGTACTCTGGTTTTCTTCCCTCAGCAAAATCAACTCCCAGCTGATTACATTTGGCTGTGGTGCTGTGCTCCGAGGTTATGTATGGATCATGTTCTGGGGCTGTGCAACTAGACGGCAGCACAGCTCCTTCGGTCCGACCTCTTGAGTTGCATACTTGCAAATCATGATCTGGCTATGAAAAAGACGATTAGCGACCCACCCTTGCTTTCCTATTTTCTTAAGTTCCTAGTATCTATAAATTTCGTTTGTGATGGAGAACGTGTTGGGACAACAAAAATGTGAGAACAACAATTTTTTGCTCTAAAATTTCCTCCAAACCCTTCCCCCTCCCCTCACACACACACACATACAGACACCAACACATAAGTATGCACACCGTTGTAAAGTATATTCACAGCAACGGATTTAACCTTTTTTTTCTGACCCCACTTTTAAAACAGTTGATCAGTTTAAAACATGTGTATATTTTTCCAATGACGACAACCAAACAAGATTAAATTCGCATTTTTTCGTTCCTACCGTAGGTATTCGAAGTCTTTGAATATTCAGATGGGTTCCTAATCTTTGTGATCTTCCTGCTGTTTGCCATGGCGGCCATTATGTTTGGTTTCTTCATCAGGTGAGATTGATAAATATTGAGACTTAAATAGTAATAATTATTATGATCTTTGTTAATCCATCCTTTTAAAAATATTCAATGGATTTACAATAACTTACAATATAGAACAGATGATTTAAGTGACGATCCGAGTAAGAACTGGGCAGGTCAACGGTAATGGAATGCAGAAAGGTGCTGATTGCGATATTGTCAAACCTTTGGTCTCATTGGCTAAGCTTTGAAAATTGACCATATCTTCACAAGTAAGCTAATTTCTTTCAATCTAGTTCACTCATTCATTCCCTTCTAGTTCAAACATTTTTGTTTTTAAATTTAAGAAAAATTCCACGTGGGGAACATCAAAAATCAAAAGTTTTTCTTGGCTTTTGTTTTGAAGTCTTTTGATTGGATAAATTATTATAGCACAAAAGAAACATTGCTTTAAGATATAGTTTCATTGCATTTTACTTTAAAACCATGTTGTACACAGGTTCATGTATTCTCAGTATGAAAATCTAAACATTCTGGTGTGGGAAAAGCGAAATGCCGCAGAACAATGGGAGGTACCCTACAGGGTTCGTACACCACCTGGAAAACCTGGAAATCCTTGAAATTCGGGATTTTTCTTTCCAGGCCTGGAATTCCAGTTTGCAGTCAACTTAGTGTAATTTGTGCTGATAGATTGTTTTAGTCATAATTTTTGTTCTTTATATAATACCAAAATAACATCGCTACTCTCGATGGTGTGAATCGCATTCCAACTTGCCGTAGGCCCAATTTTAAAATAAAGGACTGGGTGCAAGTGTCAAAAAATATCTGGAAGAAAGTTGGTATTTTGGTGTATCTTGAGTGCCTCCCATATATTGAGACCTTGAAAAAGTTCAGCAAACCTGGAAATTACCTGGAAAAGTCCTGGAATTTTGCTTTGAGCAAAGGGGAAGAACCCTGTGTTATGACAGCACATTTGCATCATTGTACTTTTGCAACTTTTTACTTAATCTACTGATTAAGGACTAGCACTGGGGCCATGCATCCTATTGCCTGTTCTCCTACTTTGTCCTTTCTTGTAACAAATAAAATAATATCAAAAGACTTATCTTATTAAACTTTTTGTATTTAAAAGATAATTATGTTATGAAATTTCCTTTAGCTTTTATTCAACAATTAGAATACAAGCTTAAAATCGCTATTGGCTGATACAAGAAGATTCTATCAATTGCTGATAGAAATTGAGAGCATTCTCGTTTGTTCCATGGAAAATATATTTTTATTAAGGGTGCGTTCATTTGGGCCTATTATAGGATAGGAATACATGGAAAAAAAACTTTGTCCAATTTGCGTGGCTACTTTTCCTGTAAAGTTACAAATAAAACATATATCAGTGATAAAACTCTTTTGAACTTTAAATTTGAAACAGATATTTTATCGCCCTGAAATCGGAAGGGAAATTCAAAATTTTATTCTTAATCTGGAATACGCGCTTTTTTTTTATAAGATCCAGTAAATTTTGCTGAGGTTCATTGTTCTTAATTTTGTCGATTTCAGCCTCAATTTGTTCTTAATTTGTTCTTGTTTCTGTGAGCGGTTTTTGATGAAGAAAAAACAAAATAAAACAAGGTATTGAAAAATGAAATGCCTTGCGCCACATATGTATTGTACGGCTGAATTTAAAGGCAAACTACCTTCATTACTTGTTACAGTAATCATGTTTTATGCTGTATTGCTAAGTTTTAGTCAATTTTCTACCACAATAACTTTCCTAGTTATCAAGCCTCAGGCTGAGCTTGTTCTTAATTTTTTTTTTAATTTTGGCAAATTTAAGCCTCGTTGTTCTTATAAAGTTGTTCTTATAAAAAAAGCGTGTAGCTGGAATAGGCCCAAACAAACGGGCCCAAAAAATGAGTTTCTCTTGTTATAGCAGGAGACGGCAAAATGAAGAAGGTCAAGCAAAAGCCCTGGTGGTGTCTGCAGCTGAGAGTGAAATGCCTGGCCCTAATGCACCCACTACCCCGACCACGCCCATCACACCCACTCCACAAACAGGTACCAAAGAGGGGCTTTATTCTTTTTAAAGAAGAACTGACATTATGTAAACAACAGCTGTAGTATAAACAGAATGCTCACAGGTTTCCACCATTACTGAAATATTTTTATTTTGTCCAAATTTTGGCAAATTTTGCTTATTTGATAGGCATACAGTTGCTGTGCAGAGAAATAAAACAACCAATCATATTAATCTTTATCGTGGCAAAACCAGTTGCACAAACTAGAATGTCTCAACTTTTGAAAAGTAGGAATGACTGGTGTCATTCATTCCAACATTTGTTCAAACCAGTTGATGAAACCCTATAAAAAGACCATTTATTTTGTTTGTCTTGAAGAGCATTCTGACTTCGTTAAAATATTATCCACTGCCAAATTTTTGAGAGACAGTACCTGAACTATGATATATTTTATTTTTTAGAGTATTATAACTTGACTTTATTAACAGATTTTGCATTGCCCTGTTACAGCAACAACTCATCAAAGAGGAAAACAGCAGAGAGTTCCAAAGCCAACACCCAGGTTTGAAAACATTTTCAACAGCGTATCAGTTACTTTAAGCATAAGCATGATAATGATTATGATTATGATCAGATGAAGTCCACCACAAGTGCGGCCAAAACGTAAAGTTTTTACAGAAACATTTTTGTACGTGTGAATCGTAAAGTTTTTTAAAAAAAATTAATTTTAATTGACATGACATGTAAAAGCCTCAAAGATACTAGACCTAATGACCATCCTGCAAGTCCCCATACAATCCTGTATAATCCAAGTTTCTGGAGTAAAAACTAATTAAAGTGATTATTATTTTAATCAACCATTAATTTTTAAAAAAGTAATTAATTTCCTTGCAGATTTCAAAAATATCAACAGCAGCTTCAGCAACAGCGACAGAGCCACACTACCCAGCACCACCCCCAAGGGGGGCAAGGTGCTGATGGTGTTGTAGTGGAGGGAGACCCTCTCAAACAAGACCAGATTGACTATTTTCCTGGAGATGGCAGAAGCATTCAGGTGATGTATCCTCCTCCTTCTTCTCCTTCTCCTTCTCCTCCTCCTTCTCCTTCTCCTCCTCCTTCTCCTCCTCCTCCTCCTCCTTCTCCTTCTCCTCCTCCCCCTCCTCTTCCTCCTTCTCCTCCTCCTTCTCCTCCTTCTCCTTCTTCTTATCCTTCTCCCTCTCCTTCTCCTCCTTCTTCTCCTTCTTCTTCTCCTACTCCTTCTTCTCCTCCTTCTTCTCCTCTCCTTCTTCTTATCCTCCTCCTTCTCCCTCTCCTTCTCCTCGTTCTTCTCCTCCTTCTTCTCCTTCTTCTCCTCCTCCTTCTTCTCCTTCCTCTCCTCCTTCTTCTCCTCCTCCTTCTCCTCCTCCTTCTTATCCCTCTCCTTCTCCTTCTCCTCCTCCTCCTCCTCCGCCTCCTTCTCCCTCTCATTCTCCTCCTTCTCCCTCTCATTCTCCTCCTCGTTCTTCTCCCTCTCCTTCTCCTCCTCCTTCTCTCTCTCATTCACTTCCTTCTTCTCTTCCTCCTTCTGCTTTTCCTTCTGCTTCTGCTTGTCTTTGTTTTCTTCTTACTATTGTCTGTGTTCTGTTTCAGGGGCTCCATCCTGGCGTCGTTGGACACTTTTAAGAAGATGTGGGTGTCAAAGAAAGAGTATGATGAAGAAGGATCGAGAGCTATACACAGAAAAACCTTTTAGGATATTTTTAGATAACTAGTTGATTACAATGGCTATATTAATTAAGTTATAAAAATGCGAACAAGTTATAACTCAACTGACAAACGTGGGTTCGCGGTATATTTATTCTACTTGTATACTGGGATCTAATTTCGTGGTTCGACCAATCGCAGTGAAAAATGCTGCACCAATCATTGTTGGAGAAAGGAACGACATGATAAGCCACTAAATTTTAAACAGTGCGTATCAATCGTTTTGCTTCGCACTGCAGTATTATTTACCTAGAGACAGGCTTTTAAGTCTTGCTAACGTGATCTTGACTACCTGAAAATCGCCCCCACAAGGTTTCCTAGGACAACTACTAAGTAATGTTGTCCAGGAAGGGAAGGATGGGGGGACGGGCGGGAGGGAAGGAAAGAAAGAA
>JAOCNB020088952.1:0-11931 GCA_026546465.2 Palythoa caribaeorum | reverse complement strand
TCGTGGCTGCAACGAAACAAGTAATGAAATTCATCACCCATTTCGTCTCGGTCACACATTGTACATTTTCTTTGTTCTCTTGGGCCGGATCTTTTTCTACCAACCAGTTTCGACTAGTATGAGTCAATGCTTTGGCAATGTGTAAAAGTTTCTATTTCATGCTGATAAAGTCATTACTACTACACTCACAAGCCTAAAAAGAAAATATATAATCCAAAGTGTTGCACAAAATTTCAAAGTTTGTACAAAAGTTCATCGTTCGCGTTTACACTCAGATTCTCCAAGTAAGAGGGTTTGTACCTATTTTCCCAAATTCTAGATTAGGCCAAGTAAAAAAATAAAATTGGTTAGCGTTCTTTTTTCAGAAATTTTATGGTCGGAAGGGAGGTTTTTTTTTTTAGGACGTTTTGATGCTAAAACGCAATAAAACATATTCCTTATTATTGTCGTTATTTTATCCAAGTGTCGATCGTCTTTATCATGGGTATGGATGGAAAAAGCGTGATGAATTAAATGGTATTTACCATAATGGCTTGTTTGAAGACTACAAAATTCTATCGGATTTGATTGGTTTTCGGACAACTGATTCCAACTTCTACCAATTTTGCAGTCACAAAATAGTATTAAAACATTTTTAAAGAAAAATTATGAAAATAAAAAATTAAAAATATATTGACTCGGGCGCTTTTTTAATGGTCGGGCGGGTAGGCTAACCAACTTTTTTTTTTTTTGGCCTTAAGGCAAAAACGCCTCATGTGCTTTCGTGCAAAGTTTCAATTTAATCTTTAGGCGTGTCCACGGGTGACTTTGCGAATTTCAGCACAGCTTGGAAAGTCAGTAAAGTTTAGTTCAGCTCTTATCTTTTTTAGAGAGGAAATCTTGTAATTGAATGATATCTGCGCGCGTTGCAAAATAGAAATCAATTCAGAATCGGTTTAGAAGATATATTTATCATAGGAAGCAACAACCAAACAGATAACATATAGACAGACATACTGTCTGCTTTTCAATTCTCGCACTCAGACTTAAAGGCCACAGCTGAGCAAAGATAAAGATCAGATCATAAAAGAACGGAAAATGAAACAGTCATCACATGATTAGACTCAAAATAGCCCTTCATTATAAGAACCAGAAAGTTTTAGCAATGGCAAAATAATTGTTAGGTGCAATTTCATACTAAAAATGTCCTTAAATTGTTCTTTAGATTATTGCATACGCGGGTTTAGAAGTAGAAAGACGCCAAAATAAAGTGTCTCTAGTTTATTCAAGTGCTGCCGATAGGCTGTGCTGTTTACTTCATGCCCAACGGCAGTAATTTAGCTGCAACAAAATTTATCTGTTTTTAAACTAAATTACATTCATCTGGTGTTAGAATTAACCATTATCGGTGCTAAATGAAGTTACCGTTTAAAAGAAAATTTTAGCTTTTGTTTGGAAGTATAGTGACGAACTTCGCAAATCATGCAGTTATCGCGTGGACGAGTGCATTCAACGAATTCCTGAAATCATTAAGTTCTGCCTGAGCTTATCTGAGCTTGTTTTTAATTTAGAGGGCAGCCCTTATCCTGGATTTTCCTATAAAGTTTGTTATATTAAAAGAGAAACGTGTCTAACAAAGAATATAAAAGGTTGATGTTTAGTGTCCCCGCTTATCGTGCTATAAGAAAGAGTTAGTAATAGTTGTCAGTATTGCTTAATATCTCTTTCGAATTTTAAAAAACTATTGGTTCTTTTTCGACTACCCTTCAAAAGTTTAATTCTAAGGGTTTCGGTTTCCAGAACTGAAAGGAGTTATAGAGTGAGAAAACTTTAGTCTTTGACTTTGAATAAATTTCTTCGCCAGTAAACAGTCAACACAAATGAACACACGATGAACAATGAACGCACAATGAACCGCCTCAGCAAAACAGTGATTGGTTTTCACGGCCGTAGCCAGAATAAGACAAACCGAGGCAGTTGCCTCGATCATTTTTTCGTTTTTCTTTTTCAATTGCATTAAAAAAGCAACTGTCAACTAGATCGCGGTAGATTTTGGATTTTTTTGTCAAATAATGCGTTAGTCGAGATTCATTATTCTTAGTTTTTTGTTGACCTCAGCGGCCTCAATATGTTCTTAATTTGTTCGTATTTCTGTGAGAGGTTTTTATCGAACAAAAACAAAATTGGAACGTAGTATTGGAAAACGAAGATGCCTCACACAATACATGCATTGTATGACTCAATTTAGAGGCGACGGAAATACGTTCATTGTTTGTTTAACAGTCTTTATAGGGCTTATAGTTACAGTGAATCTTTTTGTTCTATGCTGTATCATTTGGATTAGTCAATTTTCTATCAGAAAAACTTTCCTAATTAACAAGCCTTATAGCTCGAGCTTGTTCTTAATTTGTTCTTAAAACAAAAGCGTCTAGTTCTAGTCATTACAAACATCCTAAACTAAAAGAACCCAGGAAAAGAAATAGACCACGGACATTGTCTTAATCATTAGATTTTTTGGCTACGGACTTGGTTTGGAAGTACAAACCCGATTCCATTTCGATTTATAAAAGATACCAACGTTCGTTTTAATCAAAATAAACATCTTCATAGATGATTCAACCAAGTAGTATTAGTACATTCTTGTACTGTACTTAGTCTAAAAGTATCCAGGAAAATGATAGACCTTGGACGTATTGCCTCAGTCATTATATTTTTCTCGCTACGACTCTGGTTTGTAAGTATAAAACATTCCTTTCTATGTATAAAATACACTAAAGTTCGTTTTAAGCAACATAAACATCTTCATAGTGTTTAATCGACTAGTTTTTGTAAGTTCCTGTACTTAGTCTAAAAGTGTCCTGGAAAATGATAGACCTTGAACGTATTGCCTCAGTCAATATATTTTTTTCGCTACCACCTTGGTTTGGAAGTATGAAACATTTCCTTTCGATGTGTAAAAGACACTAAAGTTCGTTTTAAGCAACAGAAACATCTTCATAATCATAGTGTTTAACCGACTAGTATTAGTATAAGTTCCTGTACTTAGTCTAAAAATGTCCAGGAAATTATAGGCCTTAAATTGGACGTATTGCCTCAGTCATTATATTTTTCTCGCTACGACCTTGGTTTGGAAGTATAAAACAATTTCATTTCCATGTGTAAAAAAATTAAAATTCGTTTTAATCAATACAAACATCTTCATAGTGTTTAACTGACTAGTATTAGTAAGTTCCTGTACTTAGTCTAAAAGAATCGAGGAAAATAATAGACCTTGGACGTATTGCCTCAATCATTATATTTTTCTCGCTACCACCTTGGTTTGGAAGTATAAAGTATTTCATTTCGATGTATATATAAAAGACACTAAAGTTCGTTTTAATCATAAAACTAAACCGACTAGGATTAGTAAATTCTGTACTTAATATAAAAATATCCTAAAAAAGAATAGACTTTGGTCATTGCTTCAGGCATCGGTACGACCTTGGTTTAGAAGTATAAAACATTTCATTTCGATGTATAAAAGACACCAAAGTTTGTTTTACTCAACTTAAACAACTTCCTAAGAATTGAAGTGCCTGGCAATAATAAGTTCCTGTATACTAAGTAAATTGGATAAACAAACCACGTTAAAACATTCCTTTGCGATCCGGCCTAACCTGTAAATTAAGGCCTCAACTAAAAATATAATATACTTCAAAACAACTACGACATAATTTCAAGGTACAATCAGAAATGTTCTTCTTGGTATATAATTGAAGTAAAAAGCGTCAACTACCAATTACAAGTTGTAAAATACTAAATGTATCTATGTAGATGTAATGATGGCACTGTCTGGCAAAACAGCCACATTAATTATTATTACCGTATATCTGAAACAAAATTAATATATATTCATTTATAAACTTGCAAGTTCTATAGAGTCTGATATACAAAATGTGAATTAAAGACGTTCGTGAGATACATCTTAGCAAAAATATAAGCGAAATTATTAAAACTGAGCGACTTTTCGGCATCTTTCTGACGCCATTGTCAAACTAAATAAATTAGGTTAGAGAAATCAAGGCTATTTAATTAGTTCTAATGAGTCAATATAAATGCAAGTACAGAAAATTTGTGCTATTGTTCAGAAAAAGAAAAGAAAAGTGTTATTGTTAGGTAAATAACTTTGCACGGATTGAGTCAGATTGAGAGTTGAGCGGGCCAGGTTTGAGTTTCTTTATGTAGAACATTTCGTAGATGAGACAGTCAAATGAGACAGTCTGACATACAAAAGATGCAAAACAAACGATGTTCACTTTCTAGTAATGATAAAGAGTGATATAAATACATAAACATTCACCTCAGTGAAAGGACATTTAAACGCCATGAAATAGCAAAATAATTTCCTTTTTTTGACGCTGATTGCAAATTTAATTGTTCTGGATGTGTTTGAAACGTAATATGAAAAAACAGCGAAAATATGTTTGTGTCTTTTTCCTATAGAAGATACAATTACCGGTGTTTGTATGCCAGCGCTACCATAAAGCAGAATCTCAGCCAGCTCTTTACAGAGAACTCTTTTCAAACTCTCTGCCAGATTGGAGTAATTGCATTCCGTGCAAATGGGGCGAATTCATGCATGTTTTCCTTTTTCTTGCAGCTTTTTGTAACTGGTTATTAAACGTTTTTGTCGTTAGCAAGCCATCAAACCCTGCCTGAATTACTTCTTTTCCCACCCAGTAATATATTTCCTACCAAGTAACAGATCGGCTGGATGCATGCTCTTGTGAAAAGACCAGCTTTTACAACTTAAAAGATAACTCTATGCAGGAGGTAAAAAGCGATCAAATACCAAGACTAGACGCTCTAAATGGACCATACGACAGTTAGCCGAGCAAGGAAAAGAAAACTCGTTTATTTCAAAAACACAATACATGACAGAGATCTAAAAACTTCGAATTCTTTCTTAACAGGAAAAAACTGTTTTTAAGCCAAAAGTACATTCTGTGGGTGTATTTTCTTCGTCTCGTGCTACCGGCTTAAATTGATATAAATGTCCATACATAGCCTTAATGGAGGGTGTAGCATATATCCCCCCTACCCCGAGTTCGCCGACACGCCCAGTTTCTCTTGCATTGCACATGCTAACATGTTTATGTTGCGATGTGGTTTGAGTGATCGTTGTCGTGGAATATTTGATTCGAGTCCTTCGAGATAGATTTCCATACATCTTGTCGTGTACAAACTCCGTGTACAAGTAGAATTTAGCAACATCGCGGGTTTGTTTTATTAGTAAAGGACACTGAGTACACTTGCTCAGTTGTGTGTTTGTCTGTCTGTCAACGCTTTTTCACGAAAGTTTCGCACTTTCAAGGATAACTTAATTCCGATTACCTTGAAATTCCATTGGTTAATGGCAAATACCTCGACAATTAGATATCTGATCTAGTGGGAATATAAAAAGCAGTGACTTTGTAGGGAAAAGCTTAGATCTCATTCTTCAAGTGAATTACAGAATCGTTGGCCTCTTTGCGGGACGTAAGAGCAGAGTTGAAGTGCCCTAAAGAACTGAGGAAACCTCTCTGAGCAGAAAACATCAGAAAATTTTCATAACAGGTAAACTCTGTTGTACAGTTTTCTTTAAAACTAAACAGATAGCGCCGGTACAAAACTTTTTCATTCCCTCTTCAGTTTTTAACAAATTTAAAATCCTTAGTGACCCAGTGTTTTTGAAATTATCTTCAACTTCGCTCTAATTCTTTGCAAACTCTTTTTTTGTCTCTCCAGAAAGTTTATTTGAAACACCAAGTACTTCAAGTCAAGTGGAAGCGCAGATATGACTGTGAAAGCACCCAGCATTTTGCTTCTTATTCTAGTAGTGAATCAACTGTGCACCTATGGCGATTCACGCCGTTACAGGAGTAAATACAACAAAAACTTGGTACGTAACTACAACATAGGAGCTCTTGTCTACTTTAATTTAATGTCCAGTTTTTTTTTTACAACTTTGAAACGTTGATCATTACGCGATGTGTAGTTGGTCCACAATTTGACCTCTAGCTGACGACCATGCGGTTTATTGAGCAAGCGTTTTAAATGCCGCCTCTGGATGTATCAAGATACACACAAGATACAGATTTCCAAATTACACCTGCAGTCCATCTGCCGTTTAAACTCGAGCGATAACTGTTTCACAAAAATAAATTAGTCTAGATTTTAAACAAAATATCCTTGACAAATTTTGAAGTGAAGTCTCTAGAATTCAAATTCAACGTCCATTTACGCGCTGTCCAGATTGGATATGGATTCTGTCAAGTAATTTAGATTCCAAACATATTCGCATTACCGACGCGGCAAATTTTTACTTCTGAAATCTTTACAACAGATATCAAACAGCGACAAGCAGAAATTTTGCTTGTTTTTAAGTCAGTGAATACCGCGAACATCCGTCCTAATTTTCACCTCTAGCCAAAGCATGCCAAAGAACTGTTTGTGACGCTTTGTGGTTAAAATTTGCAGTAGTGTGTTTACAGATGACAATCCTGTGGGTGAACAGAGTACGTGCTTGTATCTCTGGAGTAAATTGAGCATTAAGCTCCGCCCAGCCAATTTGGAATCTAAGAGCCAATTAACAAAACTCTTTCCCTAATTAGGTAGGAGGAGCTTAGAGAGGGCACATTGCCCAGAGTGAGGGAAATTCTATCATCATTGACTACAATTTCAAGTGCTCCTCTAATGCGAAAAATACCTCCGCTGAGAAGAGGAAAATTGCTTTTTAAATACGCAGTCAATTCGTTCTTGCAATTTTTTTGGTCTGTAAATGCGCGTATTTATTTTTAAGATAATACTTTTTACAAAGCTCACTCGTATTTTACTAGCGTCGTGAATAGAGGCAGCATGCAGAATGAATTTATCCTATAAATATTTCAAACTTGTTTTAAGTGTTGAGTGAAAGCCATCGAAAACAATTTGCCGCACCACTGAGACGTAAAAAAATAACCTTTGACTTCGATTAAAAATGCCGTGGATTGAGTTTCTAGCAAATTTTGTCAGTTCCGCAAGGGAGGGCGTATATAAATCAGCACTGATTTTTCTGCCGGAGTTCATTTCGAGCAAACACTGATTAAAGCAAAGCTGCAAGCCAGAACTTTGGAGGCCTTGAATCGCAGTTTTCTGAGACGAAGCCGACAATGAAGATTTCTTTGTATATTTTGCTGCCCTTTTATTTTCATTTTGTGAGTTGCACTCAATCCATTACCAGGAACGCTCCCAGCAACATTTCAAGCACCATGCATGGAAATCGCTCACTGGAAGATATCTGCAACTGTTCATCGCTTCATGTAAGCAAAAAGAATTTCCGACAAACCTAGAAAATTAACTTAAGCATTTATGTAATTTATCAAAACGGGCTTTATTTAGATTTTATTAACACCTTCTCCGATTATTGAGTACAAATTGAATAATCACAAGAACCGTCGTTAATTGGTTTATTCCAGGTACTTTGTTTATAGACATTGTATTATTTTGCACACTAGCATTCGATAAAAAAGACTTCAAAAGACCTTCTGAAACAAACTACTTTTGATGGGTGTAACCATGAATGAAATTCTAAAATAACCCACATTGGTTGAACTGTGGTACTTTATCATTCCTTAATGTCATTACTTTCTCTGAAAGTTTAACTGAGACTTTTTAGAAATAGTGTCTTGAAAGACTTTTTTGAGAAATCATTGTCTCGAAACACCAAAACCGTTTGTTGTTGCATACAAGGCAACAAACAATTGAAAGCATTTTCAGTTAAATTCGCTGGAGGACTAATTTTCTTTGCAAGAGATCTTCTCTGTCAACACCATATGTTTTTTCAACGCCATTGCGGGGGCCGAAGTACCCCCAACTGTCGCAAAATCACTCCTTTGCCAGCAGAAGATGTTAAACGTGTATGTTCAGCTTTTGAAACGATAAAACTGATAAGGAAAAATGAACAGTTTCAGAAAATTACAAAAAAAATTGATCCCGGCATAGTTCAAGACGTTTTAATGAAAGCTCCAAATTCATTTTTTTTTATTGCCCCAAACAAGCACGGGTGAAAAACAAAAATTACGACTATTTATTGAGTTTTAAAAGTCATTCAAACGTGATGTAAATGAGTTTTTAATCTTGGCACATTTATCATTGTTTTGTGGTTCAGTTACAGAGACGAGTAAAAGGAAAGCTCTTTATACTAAGAGGCCAATTAAAACACATCTCTTTTGGCTAAAAGGTAACAATTGAAAGTTGGTGGAAAATATTAAATATGGGGTCTGTGATAATGGAATCTCCATTGTTATACACATTTTTTTTTGTCTCAGTTCCTGGGCAACTGACATCGCTGGATTGGATTACGTAATCCTTTTGATAAAAATATTTCTGGAAGATTTTAAATCTTTGTCAACGCTGGACGAACCTAATCGATAGGAAGTTCAATTATTTTCCCCTTTGATTTGTTCATATATTTACTGGAAATTTAACCTCGAGAATTCGAATCCTCGCTAACTCGAAATCCCGGTAATCGAAGTGATTTTCATTTCCCCTCGGGTACTTTTCTTTATAATTTTACTCTCCAAAACTCGAAGTCCTTTTTCACTTTTGCGGTCTAGGAAGCTAAAAGGCTTTATGCTTATAGATTTTTTAAAGATTAAACGCTAAACAAACTAAAAAGCAGCTACTCGTGGTTTTATTTTTTTTTTGTTTTCATAGGTTTTGTCTTTTTATGCTCTTATATTGCTTGAAACTTTACCAAAAGACAAGTATTGTCACTTAACCGTCACTGAACCATTTCTTAATTTAATTTATTTAACAACTTTTGTACTTATATGCAACTTATAATTTATTCTTTCACTTGCCAATGGCATCTCGACGATGTCGAAACGTCGTGCTAACCTTTTAGCGTTTGTCTTTTTGATTAATATAGCTTCAAAGTCTAAGTTTATTTACAAGTATAAGGATAAATTTAATCTGTTTACTCAAGTGTTTTTTGGTCATTTCTTCGAAACATCTTATTAAAAAGGGGTTCAACTGTAACTTCTCTACACGAAAGAGTTTCCAGAACTTTAGGACTGAAAGTTTGGTTCGTTTGAACTTTTTTCTTTCATTTATATAAGACTTAGTAGCGACGTTACACGCATTTCTATAAGACGTGGCTCATTGTTCTTAACTTTTTGCATAAATTAAGTCCTCAATTGCTCTTAAATGTTTTTATTTCTACACCGTTGATAGTTATAAGTTATGCCTTCAGAATCTGAACTTTGTTCACGTTCTTTCTTTCGATTTTGCCACAACTTTTTATTATGTACTGATACGCTTGGTACATGAAATAAATTCTTATAGCCGATGCACTCGTTGTTGTAGTGGATAATGTTTTAAGTAATTTTCTCTGTGA
The DNA here is from genome assembly GCA_026546465.2 of Palythoa caribaeorum. Taxonomy (NCBI): domain Eukaryota; kingdom Metazoa; phylum Cnidaria; class Anthozoa; order Zoantharia; family Sphenopidae; genus Palythoa; species Palythoa caribaeorum. Next base: position 2,555 of record JAOCNB020088952.1, on the reverse strand, counting down.
AATTTGAGCCTCGTTGTTCTTATTAGGTTTGTTAAAAAAACGTTTGTACCAATCAATATAGTTTATAACAAAAGCAGCAACAAGAATTATTACAACGTTTGTTTCCTATACATTTGATTTACCGTGTATTTTATGATTGCTATTTTTTGTTGTTCTTTTGGATTTTATAAAAGAAAAGAAGCTTTGACAACACTGAAAAGTCATTTCAATAAAACATATTGTTATGTTATGTTACTGAAGAGAAGAATTCGTTTGAGTGTCGAAAAGACAAGATCTAGACATGACACGTTAAATAATCAAAAATCAACATTACAACTTAACCATCAAAGAAAATGAATTTTTGTCCAGCTCAAATATTTTTATAATATAATCGATGGGAACTGTATAACGCAGAACAAAACAAAATGAAAATGAAAATAAGCTCTTGAAACGCTTGATGAGTGTTTTTTTCTTTAGTCACCGACAACTCACTGCTCACCTCTTGAAGTAATAAGCCAGCTGTATTTTGGCCAATAAAAGATTGAAGCAAATTGTAAGCAGACACAACAGTTTTCAACACTTAAGTGAGTCCGCTCTTTATACAAGGTTAATAAAATAAGATTAGGGGATTATTGTTCAAATGAAAAAAACAATAAACAACTCCCCTGTGCTCTAAGAACACTGAAAAGTAAATAACGGCGTCAAAACTGCCTCGAAACTCTTGCTAATAAAGAAGTTATGACGTCACATGACTGGTGGTCAAATAACCGCCTGGCTCAAAAAGCTAAAATCTCGGTTAATCTTGGTTAACCTCCATATGTAAAGTAAGTTTAGTTTTGCGTGGAGTTCCCCTTTAACCTGCCATACACAAAGAGCTATTAACCTCACCCCACCCCGTCACATACTTCCCCACCCTCCCACTAATTCTACTACATGTATGTGTCGTTAGGCCCAGGGAGACAAGACCTCCAAGGTTGATCCCTATGGTAGTTGGAATCACTTTTTGGGGTCAAACCCAAGAAACCGAAAGAACAAGAATGGAAAAAACAGGAACAAGGATGCGGTGATAAGATACAAGGTAATATCGTACATCTCAAGCGGGTAATATCAACCCCGTATCGCAAGCGATTTATGTTAATATTCTGGAAGTAACTACACTAAACCTTTGCAATTTTGCAGCTGTAGTTTTGTTTGAAATACTGCAGTGTTTATAATGTTGGATAAAATAAGTTGCGCCGCGTCTTTAGCTACATCTCACCTTTTAGAACAATGTCCCAATGTTAGCCTATAACCCCTCCTCGCCAACCCTGTACTAACGATGAATTCATCTTAGCCTATACCAGGTCCCCCCGGTCCACCCGGGCCCCCTGGACCCCTGGGGCCAGCAGGAGCCAAGATGACCGAGGCATACATGATGCAGCAGTTCCGTAACCTCGTGCGTGGTGAGTTGGTTTCATTTTATTTTTACTTTCTGTTAGCCCCCCTATGCAATACGAATTCCACACAATACAAATTATTTTCTTTACAGCTGGACTATGTATCCAAAGATCAAGGAACTCAATTATTTCTAGGGGTCTCTCCTATCCCAAGGATTTCTTTTATCCCCAAGTATTTCCCATATCACTAGAGATGTCTCTTATCCCCAGGGATTCAGTCATATCACTAGGGATTTCTCTTATCCCCAGGGATTGCTCATATCACTAGGGATTTCTCTTATCCCCAGTGATTTCTCATATCACTAGGAATTTCTCTTATCCCCAGGTATTTCTTATATCACTAGGGATTTCTCTTATCCCCAGGGATTTCTCATATCACTAGGGATGTCTCTTATCCCCAGGGATTTCTCATATCACTAGGGATTTCTCTTATCCTCAAGAATTTTTCATATCACTAGGGCTTTTTCTTATTCCGAGGGATTTCTCATACCATTAGAGATCTCTCTTATTTCCTCTTACATTGTTTCATATTACTAGCGGTGTCTTTTATCCCCAGGACGTTGTCACATCACTCTAATGGATCTCACATATAGCTAGGGATCTCACATACCTCTAGGAATATCGTATTTTCCCAGGGATCTTTCAATCCCAGGATTCTCTGTTTTCCAATAAGTGTCTCATATCTTTAGATATTTCTTGTATTCTCAGGGATTCTTACCCATACTCATCCTTAGAGAAATACAGTTACTATAAAAACAATAACTGTTACAAAAAGTTTAACTCCATTTAAACTGAGTTTTTTTTTCATAGCAGAGTCGTCCACGAGGCGCGCTAGACGCATCACAGATCAGGTAATGAATCAGTGTTTGAAATTCCTCAAATTAAAGAAATTTGTATAAAACCAAAATGTTTCCCGCAAACACACATATTTAGTACTAAAAAATACGCCATACAATATTCAATAGTCCCTTTTCATGCCAGGTTACCAGGCCTACGCGGCCATTTTAGTACCCAGTCTGTCACTCGTTTTTGCAATAAACAATAGATGATTTTCGATATATTTTGGCGTGCGGTATTGGTAACACCAAACCGAGGGTCAGAGCTCAAGAGGAAAACCGCGTGAAAATTAATTGCAGGCGC
>JAOCNB020088951.1:0-19804 GCA_026546465.2 Palythoa caribaeorum | reverse complement strand
ATCGCTAAGTTTTAGTCAATTTTCTACCACAAAAACTTTCCTAGTTATCAAGCCTCAGCCTGAGCTTGTTCTTAAAAGTGTTCTTAAATTTTGGCAAATTTGAGCCTCGTTGTTCTCATAAAGTTCTTATAAAAAAAGCATGTACTAATAATAATATTTAACCGACAATTAAACAATTAATATTGAGCCTTGGGCAAAAATAGGAAGAGGCCAGTCAAAACAAAGAAAACATATAGACGAGTTTCGTAAATGTATTCGTCAACAAAGGCGACAAATACAAAAACTAAAACACGAAATGATATGAAAACATGGAAGCGTTTTTGTATTATGGAAAACAGCAGTACTAGTAAAGCGAAATTCTTTGCCATACAATAAATCCTTTATTGAACAAGCTTGTTCGGTCAAGATGGCTGGATATTGGCCTAGTTGTTGTTTTGCATTTTCATGGACCTGACTTTGTCTCGGTCCATAATAACAGAAAAAACGAACTTGGCCAATATCCAGCCATCTTGACCTAGCGTTTGTTCAATAACACATATATAACAATCGTTTTCAGTGCTACGGTTCGTTGGGGATTAATTTTTCGTCGCGCCAAACTTGCGTTTTGTTTGCCATCAACACGTCATTGTTCAAAAACAGTGAGGCACAAGATCTGTATGAGCGACTTATATTACAAGTGATTTTTTAAGGACTTTGTTTATAAATCTGTAAATATTAAGGCAATGAGCTCAATGCTGTGTTTCTTGTCCTACTGCTCTGGTAGCGCCGTTTCAGGCCATTTTGTCGATTTTTCGTTGAACTCTGCCTGCACTACACTTTCTGACAGTGGTGAGACAGGCTTTACACAACCGTTACATGCACGCTCTTTTTCACAAGGACCAGGAAATTTTGCCGGGCTCATTGTTCTTCATCTTTTGGCGATTTCAGCCTCAATTTATTCTTAAATTGTTCTTATTTCTGTGGGGGTTTTAATGAAGAAAAAGAAAATAAAACAAGTATTGAAAAATGAAACGCCTTGCGCCACACATGTATTATACGGCTGAATTAAGAGGCGAACTACCTTCATTGTTTGTGGAGCAGTCTTACCAGTGAATATTTTTATGTTTTATGCTGTATTGCTAAGCTTTAGTCAATTTTCTACTCATAAAAATTTTCCTAGTTATCAAGCCTTAGCCTGAGTTTGTTCATAAATTGTTCTTAAATTTTGGCCAATTTGAGCCTCGTCAGTGTTCTTATAAAGCTGTTCATTATAAAAAAGCGAGTAAATTACATGTCAGCGTAGTTCGTGGATTGAAAATGGCTGATGCACGCTAAATAATAAACAACAAAGTTTTGATTCGGATGACAGCCCTAAACAAAACCTCAAATCGAAAAGAAATTCACTGAATATTGTGTAGGTGTGAAAACGGTGATAACATTATTTGTATTATTACATTATTGTTAGGATCATTACACTCTTTTTTTATATAAGAACGTCGAATTTTTCGACTGAGGCTAAACGTTCTTAGATATTTTCGGGATATCAGCCTCAAATGTTCTTCAAATATCTTTACTGATTTTAGACAATATAAACAATACATGTACCGTATGTGGTACATTTGTGTATACATTGAATTGTACATGTACTCTCTCACAGCCACTTTGTCTCAAGAGATATACCCGAAAAGACTGCGCTTTGGTAAATGAAAAAACGTGAAATGTAAAATTGTTATCTGCGAATTTTAGTCACGAAGCCCACCAAAAAGCAAATTTTTTAACAACCGGTTGTATGAATTATTTGCAATAGGTTATGATAATAAATATATGTTCTTCACCTTTTCTCAGCCACAGCATGTTCTTAACATGTTCTTAAATTTTTGGCGATTTTCAGCCTCATGTTCTTATAAAAAAGGTTCTTATAAAAAAAGAGTGTATCAGTATAATTTATATTGAGAACTTGATATCGTTTTCATATGTCAAGCTCTTGACATTTCATGACTTGTTTATTTGGAATTTAGTATCTAATATTTACGCTGTTGCAACAGGGCACATATTCCAAAAAAGTTATCAGTCGAAAATCACGCGAGAAAAGCTTGCGGGTGGTAAAACCAGTCAGCTATTTGCCGATAAACACGTCGCCTTCGGCGACTAATTGTTAAATGTTTGTGAAGAAATCCAGAATTTCAACAAAGCTGTAGTTTATAGTTTTCCTGGCTAGCCGGGATCATGTATTCGGCCCTAAGGGAGCTGTCATTAATTTCACCCAGGAAAGGGCCGGTTGACAAACTCAACAATTACTGAGTCACCTCAGGCTCCGTGATTATCGGCGAATAGTCACCTCGACTTCGTCTCAGTGACTCAGATCTGCCGATAATCACGTCGCCTTCGGCGACTAATTGTTAAATGTTTGTGAGAAAATCCAGAATTTCAACAAACCTGTAGTTTATAGCTTCCCTGGCTAGCCGTGATCATGTATTCGGCCCTAAGGGAGCTGTCATCAATTTCACCCAGGAAGGCCGGGGCCGGAAGGAAACATGATCATTTCCCCAAAATCTTATGACTATATAATTTTGGCTTCGCGGCCCATTTTTACTACAAGTTTAGAATTCATATAAAAACGTATGGTAGAGAAACATTCTCAAGTCAGTCCATTCTTCAATTCTGTCCATTTTTGACTGCTTTCTTCCTGCAAAGTTTTTTTTAAAAGATTTTCAAAACATATAGGGTCGTTCACAATTTTCAACAATTTCACAAGCTTTGGAAGGAGGGGTTTTGTAACCAATGTACGCTTTTGGGTTCATTAAAAATGTCGATATGTTTTGCTTCCTTGGGTTTTAAAATGAACACAAATAAGAATGTTTTGTAATAATTAACCCTGCTCCAACACATTTTTATTGAAACAACTCGTCGATGATTCAGAGGAATGGAACATTGACCTGCAGCAAACGAGTATAAATTGGTCTGAGTTGATGTCACGCGACGCATTACATCCCAAGTATGTTAAGTCAGCTTTACAAGAGCTTTAAAGTGTCAAGAAAGCAGTTTTCAGAAGGGATTATGACAGTATAATATCAAAACTTCAAATCTGAATGTCAGCATTTTTTATGTACGCTTTCAGAAGGGGGAAGGGGGTTCCTAAAAAGCGTACGTTTTGTACGCTTGTGAAAATATCGAAAATTGTGAGCCACCCCTAAACATTATTAAATTTTAGTAAAAAAAATAATAAGGGTTAAGAAAGCGGCATGAACAGAAATTTATTGTTTCATAACCCATCACTGTTTTTGGAAAAGTTTTCATAGCCACACAAAATCTTCAGTCTACTTGCCCGTTTACCGCTTTTCCTTGTTGCCCCAGTCCCCAGTGGAATTTACGACAGCTCCCTAAAGAAGGACATTTTCAAGCCCTTTCCTAATACCACTTCTGTATTCAAAGATTCTAGGGGCCGAATTTAGTTGTTTTTCTGATGGGGAGGCCAAGGACGGTCGATTACATACACCAAAATACCGACAGTCAATACTTAATGGCTGCATGTTTATAGAGTCGCTGCTAGCTGCCCGAAATCTACAAATGGATTTCATAAGAAAAACTATTAAGGATTCAGACTTGAGGTGATTGTTAGTATAACAAAATGTTTAAGAAAACTGGTCGCCATAGTTTTCGTCAACGGTAAAAAAGACTCTAATTCAAATCGGTTTGTTTTATAATTGCCAAATTTGGCACAGCGGTGAAGAAATATAATTGAGTTGCTAAACCGTCCCTGGGAATTTTAAATTCAGCATGGATTTTTATAAAACGGATGATTTATCAGTACAAAAAATTAAAACATAACTCAAACCGTACCGTAACATTAATAACTAAAACGGTGCTTCAGAAATGGTAGAAGGATATAAAATTCTCAATAACACACAAGACCTTATTCTAATTGGTTGCGTAAAACAAGCCCAACTCTTTCAGATAAAGGCTTGAAACGCCATCGGCAAGTAAACTATGACGTATTGAATTTCATCACACTAATTTATAAGGAGCCGACTGACAAACACAGCAGTTTCTATTACGTTTCAATAATTAAAAAATAATATATATATATTTTCAAATATCAATGTTTAATACATTTGACACATAAATTACCTAACAATATTTCATTCAGGAACTCTTGGCAACAATAGCTGCCAATCATATCGCACAGAAACTAAATATTCCACAGAAGCGTAATTTCCTTATCGGCTATACTTCAATACTGCATGCGGTTGGAAGCACAAGTTCCTTTTCTAAAACGAAAGCAATATCTTCATAGACTCTTGAATAAAATTCAATCATCTGATCGTGCTATGACGTAGGAAAGCAAATTTTGTGTTTAAGGCTGTACTTGAACGGACGAAATGCAGAGCATCGCGTATAAAAACACGGTGAAAATGACAATAATCATGCGTATAAGATGTTTTTAAAGGAAAACTAAAATCTTATACAAAAACTGGTTTTAAACCAAAATTCACAAGGAGGATGATGATGATGATTGCGCCGACAAAGCTGAGGGATTATAACAAAATAGAGATAATAATCATGATGATGCTGTGCGACGATGAGTGATAATGATGACAAAGATGATGAGTGACAAAAATCACATGTGATGACGAATGATAAAAAAGATGATGATAATATGAGACAATGAGTGATGATGACGAGTTTGTTGTTTCAAATTTATCTGCAAAATGTATATCCGATTTTTTCAAGGTAGATGTGCAATAATTTCTCATGTGAGAGAATAAAAACAATTTACACAAAATATATGAATTAGAACGAAGCAAGAGCTTTCGAGTTGACCGCTGTCTTAAATATTAATTTGTAAGAATGAAGAGACGTGACAAGGGTAGCGCTAATAGGCGAATAGGTCAGTATACAGTACTAATTATTCAGATTGTGAGCCGAGCAGAAAAGATGAAGATGCCGAGTCGCGATGATGACGATGATAAAGAAGACGATGATGATAATAAAGACGACGATGACGATGATGATGAAGACGATGATGATGATGAAGAAGACGATGAGTCAATGATGATGAAGACGATGAATCAATGATGATGAAGACGATGAGTCAATGATAATGAAGACGACGAGTCAATGATGATGAAGAAGAAGATGACAATGATGATGATGAAGAAGATGACAATGATGATGATGAAGAAGACGATGACGGTGATGATGATGAAGAAAACGATGACGATGATAAAGAAGATGAATGTAATGATAGATAAAAAAGAAAATAACGAAGAAAAGTAAAACGAATTGGAAAGTGTTGACAACAAAGGAAACGCTGCAAGGGCCCCTCTGCATGAGGAGTGTTTTAAAAATAAAGAATTGTATTGCATTGCATTGTATAAGGGCAACTTTATCGATTTATTTTGTTTGAGGAAAGATAGTTTGAAATTATAACGCTAATATATTTTTAAAACAAAACATTTTCGAAGGGTTGGGTTTTCCAGTGATTTATCTGCCATACAATGAGACCAAAGCAGGTTAGCCATGGTCCTTGAAAATCTTGGAAAGTCCAGGAATTGGGAAAAAAATTCCAGGCCCTGGAAAGTCCTTGAATTTGAGTCGTGGTCTTTGAAAATTCTGGAATGAGCCAAAAATTTCTTTGTTTTCTTCCAAAATAAATAAAAATAAGCTGTTTGTTAAAATATCTTTGATGTGAAAACGTTGTAAAACAAAAACTGCGACTCCGCAAGATTGATTTTGTCCAGAAACAAATCTTGTAAAGCTTGTTAAAATAGTATGTGTATTGATGAATTGTTTTTTGAAAAAAATGTGTGAAGCATTCAAGTTTTATTTGATCGAGTGGGTAATGGATTTGCTTGAAAATATCCTGAAAAGTCCTGGAAAAGTGCTTGAATTTCACGTCCAGTAAATAGCGGCAACCCTGCTACACTTAAAAATATACTGAAAATTCCTGGAAAAGTCCTTGAATTTCACGTCCAGTAAATAGCGGCAACCCTGCTAAAGCGTTGCTAGGCAAGTCCAAAGTAGTACAGTTCCAGGTCAGCCCCAGCGTTAAATCCTGGCAAAGATGCAGTACTTGGGATCAACTGTTCGAGGTCGCCAGGGGCTTAATATGGGATTTTGTTCACGTCTATCCCACGCCAACAGCTCAAGGCACTCGGTGTATATTTCGCGTGTAGTTTGTGCGATATGCACCGTGTACACCGCTGGCCAGTATTAACTGCGTCATTAAGGAACTGTGACCATCACCTTTGATAACGCAAAATGACAGTACTACCGTTGAACAGTCCAATGGAACCCTCGCTGAGTAGTTCATCAAGACTCTTAGACGGCGGGAGCATCTCGTCAGTTCCGTTATGGAACAAGCACAGCTTCTAACAGAAAAAGATACAAACTCATTTGCTGATAAAGAATAAATGGTCGTCAGAAAAAATTGGTATATGCCCCCAGCGGGAATCGAACCCACGTCTCCCTGTATTCTTGTCAGGAGTGCTAACCACTACACCATCAGGGACCACCACGCTGGCAACACGCTAGTTCAGTTGGTTAGTTCGTGAGGATTCCCGGGCCCAATTTTTCTGAAATGCATTAAGTTTGGAGCTAGTTATAATAGCCTGGAAAAAGTATATTGGAAACGGTAGAAATCCTTGTCGGTTCTGCTGGAGACAGTTTGAGTTTGCATGATATTTGAAACTAGAATATTAAAATGAAGTTGAAATACAGTGTCTATTGTAAACTTTCTATAGTTCTATCTGTTACATTTCATTACTTGTTGTTAATGACGTTTTACTATTGTCATTACCGTTACTCTTACCATTACTGTTTAGTCAGGTTGGCCGGTAGTGGTCATCATGCATTCACGCCTCCCACCTCTACGAACTGGAATCGAATCCTGGATTCCTCACGCGGGCTGAGGTTTGTCAATCTCAGTGTGAGACTGACAAATCTCAGTCTGACTCTGATGGTTTTTCGCAGTTTTCTTCTCTCTGTAAAGTCAACTTTCCTGCCAAGATCTCTTCCGTCAAGCAATTTTAAAAATATTACTCTGTTCCTAGGAAGAATAGGTAGTCACTTTCGTCGCAATTGACTTACATTGAAAAAAAAGTATCCTGTTACTATTACTGTTCGCGTTGACGCTACTATTACTGTTGCAGTTACTTTTACTTTTACTGTTACTATTACTAATATTGTTACCATTATCATTACTGTTATTGTTACTGCTACGTTATTGTTACTGTTACTGTTACTATTACTATTATTGTTACTATTATCATTACTGTTATTGTTACTTCTACGTTATTGTTACTGTTACTATTACTATTATTGTTACTATTATTATTATTATTACTGTTATTGTTACTGCTACGTTATTGTTACTGTTGCTGTTACTATTACTATTATTGTTACTATTATCATTACTGTTATTGTTACTGCTACGTTATTGTTACTGTTACTATTACTATTATTGTTACTATTATCATTACTGTTATTGTTACCGCTACGTTATTGTTATTGTTACTGTTACCGTTACTATTACTATTATCGTTACTATTATCATTACTGTTATTGTTACTTCTACGTTATTGTTACTGTTACCGTTACTATTACTAATATTGTTACTATTATCATTACTGTTATTGTTACTGCTACGTTATTATTACTGCTACTGTTACCGTTATTGTTACTGTTACTGTTACCGTTACTGTTATCGTTGCTGTTACTGTTACCATTACTGTTACCTTTACCGTTACTATTGCCGTTACCGTTACTGTTATCGTTACTAACTCTTCTGTTATAATGATTATTTGAACGACTGTTGTAATGATTATTTGAAAACCTTCTTTCCTTTTAAAAGGTCCTTCACTTAAGCAATATCAACAACGAAGAAATTGGACTTGGCGGACAAACACTCCCAGCTTTAGCAGCAATAATAGACAGCTCAGAACCTTTTCGTCACACTGTAGGCCACATCCATATTCAAACAAATTTTATACAGAAACTTTTTGCGTGTGTAGAACCGTCAGAACTTGTTAACACAGCCGTCATCGACGGTAAGAAAGTGTCAGCGGATGTACGTCTTTGGGGAGTTAGAGCATCTGGTGAGACAGTTAATCTCTTTGTGTTCAACTGCTCCAGTTTATCACCTGCGATAAAGGTGAGCCATAACTGTTCAGAAGTTTACCTTGATGGAATGGAGAGCACTGGTTCTGAAAGGGGGGTTATATTGATCCAGTTCTTGGATTTAACCGTCAACGTTTCAATGCGAGTTTGGTTTCCGCTTTTTCCTTTAACTTTAACCGTGGAACAAAGAGAATTAGGTGCTGTTTTAGGTTGGTTTATGAAAGACGCAAAGAATGGTCGTTGTGTTCCAAAGTATCAGTGGACATCAATCACAGCCAAAGCGCAGCTTCATCTCGGGTTCAAAAATGTGAACATTTCTGTCACTAATTTGATACGAGAAACACTCCGCAGCTCAAATGATGCTGTTGCGTACGTCACACCCAATGGTTCAATTATTGGACTGTCTGAGGGCACAGCAACAATTTTTGCTGTAAATCCGGTCAGCGGTAACACTATTGGAAGTATCAGTATCCGTGTAACGAGAAACAAACGTGTCAGTATTCTTACATTGGATATCGTCATGGTAACGAATATGTCCTTAAGTATTCCGCCTTCACCTTATCCAAAGATGTCTACACAAACTGCTCAAGCTTCCCTCTCTGATATTATGCTACTTGATAACACGCATGCGTCAGTGTTAGCGTACGCTGTATTTAATGATAGCAGTCGCCAGGTTCTACATAAAGGCATGGGACTAAGACTGAGTTCAGCAAATGAACATGTGTTACGAATTATTAACATCTCAGAGGCCATCTCAGTTGGTTCTGGATTGGGTGTAATACGAGCTGATTGGCTTGTTCCTGAAAATGATTGCTACCCTATCGGATATAGCCTTTTGACTGGATACAAAGTCATTAACGTACGATTATCGCCTCCAAGAGGCTTAGAAATAAGAGACTTAAGCCCACAGATAACTTTTCCAGGAGATAATTCAATAGAGGCCGGCTACCCAACTTCAAGTCTTATTAATATTTTTCTAATATTTGATGATAATTATCGTGTGGATATGACTAAAGACTCAAGAACAATATTTGATCTCTCGAAATCAAAAGATCTGTTTTACATAGAGCGAGATGATAGTAATCGGCCAACTATTAAGGCGAAGAAACCTGGGAAGTCGAAGTTAATCGTTCGATTTTTACATTTCGCTATTTCTAAAGAACAAGAAATTAATGTCGTAAGTTATCTTGGTCTCATTCTTCACGCTAAACCCTATCCGAAATATCCGGGATCTAACACGACGATCATCAACAGGTTGAAAAAGATAGGTGGAACAAGATTTTACCAGATGGCTATACTTTGTTTGAGCATGTTGATGTCCGATGCCTCTAAGTTTGACATTACAACACACGATCTCACAACATTTACGAGCGAAGACCCAGAATCTCTGGTTGTTGGTCGCAAAGGGCTAAATATCGCTGAAATAGTTAAAGAAGTCAACAAGACAAAATTAGTTCATATTAAGGGAAAGTTTGGCAGTCTTACGGCAACGAAAACGACCATTTTCATTGATCCTTCAGTAGTCACTGTGAATCTAATACAGAATATAAGCATTATACCAGATAATAACAGAACTTTGTCTGGTTTTAAGGACAGTGAATCTGCGAAAGTTCAGCTGTCATTAACCTTTTCTGATTTGAAGCAAATTCCTCAGTTTTATAGCGCATCCGGAGCGGTGTTTCCAGGCCTGGTGACCCTAACAAGCGAACTCCCTAGCGTATTCACTGTTGATTCATTTTCCGGTGTAGTAACTCTTCGTAAAAACTATCATACTAGACTCTCATTAACGACAACAGCTGTAAGTTCGTCTGCTTCTGATAACATTGAGTTAGCTTGTAATCTAAACCCTAGGGAAGGAGATGTCGATCTTGGAGAGAAAATTGGCGTTGCGCTGCCTGTGAGAAAAGTGGGGGAGGTATTCAATGTTTCGGTGAGCCTTAACGCGGGTGTAACAGGTGTTACTAAGGCAGACTTTGAGCTAATCTACGATCAAACCTACATTCAAGCCGTTCATGTTAGCGTAGAGAAACAATGGAAGACTTCCTTGGTAAACATCAACACAGCTAATAAGGTGATTATAAATGTATTAAGTGATAAGAATATGACTGGGACTGTGGTTATTGCTGATATTACGTTTCAAGCTTTGACTTCCGGTTCATCCCGAATGTCCGGTACTGTTACAACACACGGCATAACGCGACCGATAATGGCAGGAAATGTGATTCAGGTAATTGTTGACAGTAGATCAAAGCGGAATGCAATGACAAAGCGTATCTTTGACAGCGTCACTGAAGCACATCACCGACGCATGCGCAGATCGCCAGCTTGCTCTACGCCCCCCTGTGACTGTTCTGGTGATAACAATCCGGGAGACGTCAATCGTGATTGTTTGTTCGATGTAAGTGACATAATATTTGTGCTTAGTTATGTCACTCACGACAGTTTCAATTTTACTCAGCCGTCCGGTCAGAGACTTCTTCATTTACTGGGACCAAATTACTCCGGTAAACTGGATGCGGACAAAAACGGCGTTGTTAATCCCACAGATGCCTACTATCTGTTGAGAGCAGAACTTGACCTTATTAGGTTTGCTACATCAGTGACCGTTATCCCTGTACAGGATTTACGTTCGGGCTGTGACTTGACTATCAATGTTACTCTAAGAGACTCTACAACTGTTGCTGATTCAAGCAACACACTTGTGTACTTCGATATCACTTATACAGCACAAAAGCCAATAAACTTTTCTGAATCAATTAGCACATTTAGAACAAGTGGTTATTATGGGAATGTAATCAAAGCCAGGAGTATGGGTCGCGGAACGTTTGAGATACAAGCTCCAATACAACTCGTACAGAATGAGATAGGGTTAACAGTACTTCATTTTACGTTGGATTCTTCAAATCGGACGAGTATGGTGCGGTCAGCGGTCTTATTTGGTAGTTCCAGACCGCCCCACCGATATCAATTTCCTCTCAACTTGAATCTGCGGGAATATGGCCTACAAATTGATACAGGACAAGGATATACTCCTTATCTTTTGTTTGACAACAAACTTGGTTCTTCTGAATGTAGGAATGAATATGCACCGGTGTTTCAATGTCGTATCTATTATGCTAATGTCTCAGAGAACGCTACTATAAACTCCATGGTTGTTACAGTGAACGCTACTGACCGTGATCGGGGTAAAAATGGGGAAATATTGTACAATATAACCACCATAGACGTTCCCTTTTATGTTGATTCATTGTCAGGTGTCATACGAACTGGAGGGGTGCTTGATCGTGAAAGGTTTTCGGTTTATAATCTAAGCGTAAAAGCTACTGATGGGGGATTATTTGGAAGGGAGAGATCCACTGAAGCATACGTGGTCATCAGTATAGCAGATGTTAACGATAATCCACCTAGTATTCGCAAAATAAAACCCAGTAGAGTCGTGAAAATTCCTGAGGATTCAGCTGTCGGGAACCCGATCGCTTGGGTCGTTGGTTTTGACCCTGATGAAGGCGCTAATGGAGAAGTGGTTTATACCATAAACAGCAACACACAACTCTTTCGTATTAACATATCAACTGGCGAGTTAATACTGAACTCCTCGCTAATTGGACGATTGGGTGAGCTGTTTGAGGTTTTCGTGATTTTAAAAGATCAGGGAATCCCCTCCTTGTCACGCAATATCACAATACTCATCAAAGTCACACACGCCTGGGACGTAAGTGTTATATTCAGTGAAGATTTCTACGTGGCTCAAGTAATCGAGAACTCTGAAATAAATACAAGAGTTGTTCGGGTGAATGCGTATGTACCCGGGTTACCTTTAGCTCAGATACGATATTCTCTCTTTGCTAATCATACATTTGTGGTCAATGAAACAACTGGAGTGGTGAGGACTCGCACAGCAGTTGACCATGAATCTACTTCCTTCTTTCGCCTTGTTGTCTTCGCGTCATATGGTCCAAATATTACGTCAAATGTAACGATAAACGTCACCGTGGTCGATCTCAATGACAATGCTCCAGTTGTTTCTCTTGCGCCGACGCAAATCATTCCATGTACGCTACCAAAAGGATCGACAGTTCTTCGTTTAAACGCCTCCGACGGCGATGCAGGAATAAACGCCGCTTTAAGATTTAGTATCATGGGGAAATATAAAAACGTTTTTGGAATTGGAAATGAAAACGGAACCATTTTTGTTGCTTCATCGTTGCTCAAACTGAACATAAGTTTAGCCGAAGTAACAGTGGGCGTTTCAGACTCGGCTGTTGTGCCTCTCCTTACAAACATCACAGTAAATATATCCATTCTTTTCCCGCCTCGATTTAATGCCGAGACCTTTAACATAAAAGCGTTTGAAAATGTGGCACCCGGACATGTACTTTTCGTGTTTCAACCTATTCCTCGCCCCGGCCAAACTATGGATACATTTTACAGGATTATTTCTGGAAATGTTGATCATGTGTTCTTGATCAGAAATATTTCGGGCGAAGTAGTTTTAAATGGATCTTTAGACAGAGAAAGAAATTCGTTTTACTCATTGAATGTAATATCAACGAATGAAGGCACGGTACAGTATGAAGATATCACCCCAGTCAGTCTTATTCTAAATATTACTGTTGAAGATATAAACGATAATGCCCCAGTGGTTGACCATGTTGCACCGTTAAATATTAACAACACTGCTCGTATTTCCTCTGTTGTAACTGTAATAAATGGAAGTGACTATGATGAAGGTGTAAACAGCAAACTCAACTTTCAGATTGTTGGAGGAAACCACTTGGAAAGATTCATTGTTGATGATATCGGTCGTATTCGAGTCAACCATTCTTTGCTTAACGACAACGTTCCCTTCTATAGTTTAACGATTAATGTTTCCGATCAGGGTCATCCAGCCTTATTTACCGTTATCGTGGTGAATATCACAGTTATGGACGGGCGAAGTGCTCCATTGTTCAACCAGTCACTGTATAATACGTCTGTCCCTGAAAACGAACCAACTGGTAGCTCAATTCTTACTATGAATGCAGTAGATCGCGAGGCCGAGATTCTGTCTTATAATATAACGTACAGTTTTCCAAACTCTTCACCATTTACAATCAATTCTACTAGTGGTGTAATTACAACAATAAGGAAACTAGATCGAGAAGCAGTGCCAGCTTATGAACTGCAGGTTATAGCGTACAAATATTCCCCGTTAACAGGAGCTCTATTTGCAAGATCCGTTAAGGTAATGATCATAGTGACGGATATCAACGATAATAGACCGTTTATAAAGGATATACCGTTACAGATCATTCCATACTCACAACCACAGGGAGTTATGATCTTCCGTGTGAACGCCACCGATCGAGATATTGGTAACAATTCCTTACTTTGGTTTGAACTTGCTAGAAATCCGGGGAGTATCTTTGCGATTAACTCCAATGGGGAAGTTACAGTATTATCGCAGTTAAAGGAACTTAATGGCAGTCGTCTTCAATTGGTGATTGTAGTATCGGATCATGGAAATCCGGCACTAGCAACGAATGTTACGGTTAATGTATCAGTGCTATTCCCACCTCGCTTCACAACGCTGGAACACAATGTATCGGTAATAGAGAACGCTTCTATAGGAACACACATTTACACATTTAATTCAGTTGTTATTCCCGGTATGGATCCTAAAGTTATGTATGAGATTGTCGACGGGAATCAGGAAGGAAGGTTTATAGTCGTTAACAATACCGGCGAGATTGCTATAAATTCTTCCCTGGATCGAGAGACTCGTCCATTTTTTATTCTTACAGTTTCAGCTTCAAACGAGGCAACATGGCGATTTCCTAGTCTCGTTACTCCTGTTCTCCTCAAGCTAAACATCAGCATATTGGATATAAATGATAACAAACCTGAGTTTACGTTCACACTGCAGTTATTTGTAGTCAACACAGTGCCTGTGGCTTCCCCCCTTGGTGACATAAATGCTACAGATAGCGACTCTGGGATGAACAGTGTGTTGAGGTTTAAAATTATTGGAGGAAATCGAAAGTTATCGTTCTATATCGACGACCAGGGTACAATACGAACGAATAAAACACTGCTGTTTGATTCAGTGGAACAGTATACGCTTACTGTAAAAGTAAGTGACATGGGTACTCCTTCTCTCTCTTCATTAGTCCTTGTAAATGTTACAGTTTTGGAAGGTAGAACCTCCCCTGTCTTTAACCATTCACATTACAATGGATCAATATTTGAAAATGCAGAAACTGGTACAAATGTTTTAAGAGTGCATGCAACAGACGCTGATGGCGATGCTTTAACTTACAAAATAATTGCAGCCGAATTTATTGCTTTCGGGTTAAATGAAACCACCGGACAAATTTACACCAGCTCTTTATTAGATAGAGAAAATGTGAGTGTATACTCGTTTGAGGTGATGGCATTCAAAATATCGCCTTTGACACAACAAATGTATAACTCAACAGTACAAGTTTATGTTACGATAAAAGATGTTAATGACGTGGCTCCAGTTTTTGGTGATAAAGAAATGATTATTGATGTAAATGAGAACAATGATGCTGGTGCAAAGATTGCAACTGTTATTGCGAATGATACAGACACCGAGGTAAATGCTATGGTTGAGTATTCCATAGTAGCTGGGAATAAGACATTGTTTGAGATAGATAAGTCTTCTGGTGTGATTAGGCTCCTTTCAGCTTTAGATTATGAAGAAGACCCTCATCAGTTCAACTTAACAATTCAAGCAACAGATAGTGGCGTCCCGTCCCTCAGCAATAACGTATCTGTCACTGTCAACATTTTGGACGTAAACGACAATACCCCCATAATGACGTCAAGATATAACACATCTTTAGCAGAAGATGTTTCAGTGGGAACGTTTGTGTTACAAGTATCAGCGGTCGACTTCGATAGTGGATCAAACGCGGCTCTGTCATTCTCCATCGTGCTTGGAAACGGAAGCGAGTTCTTTGCGTTGAACTCAAGCACCGGCATATTGACTACTGCAAAGGCTATTGATTACGAGAAAAGACAAATTTTTCATCTCAACGTAACAGTGCGTGACCATGGCAACCCCTCCAGATGGAGCAGTAGCACTTTGTTTATCACGGTGACTGATGTTAACGATATCACACCGACGATTAAGTACTTAAGACCTATCCACGTGCGTGAAAATGTTCCTTTGGGGACACGCGTTGCGCAAGTCAAAGCTTATGACGGAGACTCTGGATTAAACGCGGTCTTGAATTTTAGTATTGTGGATGGTAAGTACATTTCGTACCTTTGTTATTTTTCTTAAAATTTAATACATACTATGTTTCAAAAATGTCTTAAGGTTACCGTATACCTTCAGGGGCGGCGTAATTGGCGCAGTGGTAAGATCTCTGCCTAAGAACCACAAGGTCTCGGGTTCAAACCCCGGCTCAGCTGAGTGTTGAACATTTGCGTGACCTTTTCTGCTAAAGTTGACTCAGCTTTCCATCCTCCCGAGGTCGGTAAAATGAGTACCAGCTTCTGCTGGGGGCTAACCTGCGTCCCGTCCATGGGGAGTCAATGACTATTTTTCGCTTAGCACTACAGAAACCGGAGATAAGCACCGGCTCCAATGGGCCACATTGGCGCGTAAAAGGATTTAGCTTAGCTTAGCTTAGCTTAGCTCATTTTTATTATGGCTGTGCAAATTAATTTCAGGTTTGGCTTTGTACGACGGACTGTGCAGCACCAATTCACCAAGCGTGTCTAGTGATGAGGGACTTCAAGCGTCAATCATTGTTGCCCACGAAACTGCTCACAAGTGAGTCTGTAGTTGTCAGTTAAATTCGCATATTTAACAAATCATCGCGAAAATTTGTGGTAATGAATAGTCCCAGAGAAGAACCTTTTCACGTCAGCATATTCCCAACCAGCGAATAGTGTTTTTGCACGCTCTGATTGGTTCCCTAAAAAGTGAATATCCAGGATATTCACTGATTAGCGATCGGGAAAAACAAGATGCATGGCGTCGCGGTTTCCGAAAGGTGTCAGTGAGGCTGAAATTTTAGAAATAAACAATGCGGCAGTTCCCGAAAACACAAAAAAGTCGAAAGAATTTGGTGTGATCGTATTTCGAGGGAAGTTTTAGTCATTGTTTGATTCATGAACAAGTTTTTCACAAGTAAACAAATTCAAAGTGTTCAAAGTTACAACTTAATTTCTGGCGCAACAACACGAAGCTGTTTATAATTTTCATGTGTATCTAAATATAAAATACAACCGACTTTAAGATACATAAATAAACAAAATTATTTCGTTCTAATAGAGTGGTTTCAACAGCAGAATGAGTTCGAAACAGAAGTGGAAAGGATGGCAAAGAGTGGGCTCCGCAAATGTTTGCAATATGCGCGCGGCGACTTGGCTCTGGATAAAAAAAAGTTTTTTCACCGATTCGCTGGTTGGGCATATGTTAATGTTATTATTCATTATTCACTATTCATGGAACCTGAAGTGAATAACTTTAGTATAATACTCGCTGGAAATATAAAAATATCAAAGAGATGACATTTTCCTTGGGATTATTTTTTTTCAAAATAGCGTGACAACTATCACACGTAATTAATTATACAGTTACAGAAGCATAAATTGTAATTTTACTTTGAGTAACGCGAAGACTATAATATTGTGTTGCTACCTTTGAGTTTGGGGAGGTTAGTTAGGGGCCAATCTAGGCTTTGTAAGGGATTCGGGAAGCCTACTCCCACACAAAATTTTGAAAATTTGAGTCCCTAAAATGGCCATTTCCAGCATATTTTAAGACCAATTTCTTGATCATTCTCTTTCCCCCTATCCTGCTACCGTCTAACTACCTTCTTACAGTGAGAGTAGGTTTTTATTTTAAAAAGTTTAGTTCAGCAGTGATGATAATTTTTGGTCTACCTAAAAAGGAAGGGATGGGGGGGGGCGGAAGGGGGCACGGGCCCCCTGGATCCGCCACTGATAGCATTCTGTTAATTTTTTATTTTATTTTATTCTATTCTTCTTTTGTGGTATACAAAAACGTATTTAGAGGCAAACAATTAAGATATAGATTAACTTCAGTTTTCAATGGACAAAAATCCTGTAGCCGAGTAATTACACTATACATATATCACATTTCTGTATATCGTACATCTTATCTCATTGCCTGTGATAACCAATTTTAGGATTCAAGTTTCCCCCTCCCCCCGCCTTTCCCTTTGAGATGGACTCAAATTAATTTTTTTTGAAATATAAAACAAACGCTCTTTTTATTAAAATAGTGTATTGGACAAAGGCAAAAAGAATTATGGAATATGCTTTAAATGATCTTGGTACAAGATTTTTGTTCACTCGTTAAGTCTAACTGCAGATGGGTTCTCTGTTAATGCAGGTTATTTATTGGGAACTTCAAAAGTCATTTGTCGTAAGTGGTGTCAGTGGATTGAACACAGGCACAAATAAAGAAGTGTAAAATATGATGTAAATAATCTTGGTACAAAATTTTCGGATGCTTGTTACTAAAATTGCTGATGGATTCTCCCTTAAATGACAATTATGTTATATGAAAGTAATCTCTTTATGTTTTCAATCGCACATGTGCAGTCTCGGCATCGACCATGACAACAGTGCATCATGTCCCGGTGGAGTGAACATAATGTCTCCTGGCGTACCTGGAGGTGCCGGAGCTTTGCTTTGGTCCGACTGCTCAAAAACCGCTATTCAAAAGTTTCTACAGTAAGTCTGTTTCAAAGGTTATTAAAAATTCAAGTTATATAATAATTTATCATCAATCTACTTATATAACCATCCTTCTTCTTCATACCATCACTATCATCACCACCATCACCATCTCCATCACCATCATCACTACCATCACCATTATTATCAGCATCACAAGCACTACCATCATTACATCGTTGTCATCATCATCACCATCATCATCATCGTCATCATCATCATCTTCATCATCACCGTAACCATCACCATCATCATCATCATCATCATCATCATCATCATCACCATCATCATCATCATCATCATTATTGTTGCCATCATCATTGTCATCGTCATCATCATCATCGTCATCATCATCATCGTCATCATCATTACATCGTTGCCATCATCTTCATCATCACCGTAACCATCACCATCATCATCATCATCATCATCATCACCATCATCATCATCATCATCATTATTGTTGCCATCATCATTGTTATCGTCATCATCATCGTCATCATCATCATCGTCATCATCATCATTATCATCGTCATCATCGTCATCATCATTACATCGTTGCCATCATCTTCATCATCACCGTAACCATCACCACCATCACCATCATCATCATCATTATCGTTGCCATCATCATCATCATTATCATAAGCATCACCATTTCCACCACAACAGAAATGAAAAATAATGAAACCTTACTTTAAGGTAACGTTTCTTTTGTGCTACAATAAATTATCCAATCATAAGACTGCAAAACAGAAGCTAGGAAAACCTTCTGATTTTCTATGATCCCCACATGGAATTTTTCCTAAATTTAAACTAAGAAAGGTTCCTTCTAGAAGGGAATATATAAGTAAACTGGAAAGGGAAAAATGTGCGTACTTTTGAAGAAATAGTCAATTTTCAAAGCTTAACCAATGAGATTAACGTTTTTCTTACACTCATTTTGAAATCACAGTCAATCTGTCAGTTATGGTTGATTTTCAGAGTTAGCTAGTAAGATTAACGGTTTAACAATATTGCAATTAGCACCTTTCTGCGTTCCATGTTGTTGACCTGCCTTATTCTTACTCAGGCCTTAAATAATCATTACTAAGTCAAACAAGAGTTTGAAATATGTATCACCTAACCATTTTAACATTTGTTTTTAGATCCGGGGCGCCAAGCGCATGCCTTAACGATGACCCTGCTTCCAGCAGACCGATACTTGAGGAACATTATCGAGACAAGTTACCGGGAGCTATATGGGACGGTAATCAACAATGTGCTTATCAAATGGGAAAAGAGTATTCTCAATGTCCAAATAGACAGGTGAATTCTATGTAAATTTGTTGTTTACCCCTTCGAAAGCCTATTGCTGGCTGTCCGTATGATATGAACTGGGAAACGATCCCCAACACCTCAGAGGGAATGGTTATTTTTTGAAATTCGCTTCCTGCGAGACTGGATAATTTCTTACATGTGTGCACGGCTCGTTCAGAGTTTGGAAAAACTGAAAAATGAAAAAAAGAAAAATGGAAAAATGGAACAATGTCTGCAAATAAATTTCAGTAAAACTAAAAAATGTTGTGACAGCAATCAAGTTTATTATAATTGTTCTGCTAAACCGCCGTTTTAAAGATAATGTTTGGAAAAAGTCTGGAAAGATGAGCAAATATCTGGAAGGGAGAGCAAATGTCTGGAAGGGAGAGCAAATGTCTGGAAGTAGAGCAAATGTCTGGAAAGGAGAACAAATTTCTGGAAAGTAGTGAAAATGTTTGGAAAGGAGAACAAATGTCTGGAAAGTAGAGCATAAAGCAAATATCTGGAAGGGAGAGTAAATGTCTGGAAAGTAGAGCAAATGTCTGGAAGGGAGAGTAAATGTCTGGAAAGTAGAGCATAAAGCAAATATCTGGAAGGGAGAGCAAATATCTGGAAAGTAGAGCAAATGTCTGGAAGGGAGAGTAAATGTCTGGAAAGTAGAGCAAATGTCTGGAAGGGAGAGTAA
>JAOCNB020088903.1:0-11932 GCA_026546465.2 Palythoa caribaeorum | reverse complement strand
ATCTCGTCATATTTTTGCCATGTCTCGAAGTCTCGTATTTTTTGTTTTTTTCTCCGTCTCGCAGTCTCGGATTTTTTTGTATCGTATTGTCTTGGTCTCGGATTATTCATTCCTTTCCAAAGTCTGGGGCTCGGATTTTAAAAAGGCCCTCTCGGCGTCTCGGAGAGTCTCGGATTTACCATCCGCTACCCCTTATAGTGACAGCGACGGAGACGATTATGTTCATAGTGATAGTGACGGAAGGAACTACGTTCACACTGACAGTGACGGAGACGATGACGTTCACTGTGACAGTGATGGAGACGATAACGTAGTTCATGGTGACAGTGACAGTGACGGAGACGATATGACGATGACGTTCATTGTGACAGTGACGGAGACGATGACGTTCATAGTGACAGTGACAGTGACGGAGATGATGACGTAGTTCATGGCGACATTGACAGTGACGGAGACTATGACGTTCATAGTGAAAATGATGGAGACGATGACGTTCATAGTGACAGTGACAATGATGGAGGCGATGACGTTCATAGTGACAGTGAGAGTGACGGAGACGATGACGTTCATAGTGACATAGTGACAGTGACGGAGACAATCATAGCGACGATGACGATTACAAAAGTGACAGTGACGATAACGATTTCAGTGATCATGGAACCGTTACGATTTGTTCAAGGTTTCGATGGTTGTTTGGAGGCAATTTGAAATGTTTATAAAATGTAGTTCAGTACTAAGCAACTGACCAGGGTTAAGAATATGGAACTAGCACTGTATTTATATCTTTTCTACCAATTTAGAAACACTACTTACATCTCAGTGTGGCGGAGGTTCGTTTGGAACAAGTGCAATGTCAGACACAGCCATTGCACTAACTTCACTGGTGCTTGGTCTCGCTTTTCAAGCATCAAATCCAACTAATGGTAACCTTTTGTAATTGTTTCCATACATATTTTTATAAGTTAGGTAGTTTTTCCTGCACAGTAACATTAACAATAATAAGTTACATGTATGTTTTCAGTTGGTATTCTAAAACAATGAAACATTCGATGTATTTCCTTCTAATTTGTCTACCGTATTTACTCGAATAAGCGCCGCCCCCAAAGAAGCGCAGCCTTCGAATGAGCGCCGCACTTAATAAGATCCGAAAATTCAATAAACGCCGCGGCGATTATTCGAGTGAATACGGTATGTCGGTGTGATTGTAGTGGTTCAGTGTGGAGTGGAGTGGGGTTGGGGTAGGAGTAGGTGAAGGGAGTTGCACGCTCAATCAGATTTTGAATTTTGTCTTCCATTGGCGTTTTGTCGCAAAGTGAACGGAAATTTGGTTCACCTGATACACTGACAAACTTTAAACATATTGTGTAATCTGGCAAAAAAGTATTTGCCACCGGTATATAATTTTTTTTCGAAGATTTTCTTTTCAATAGCTAGGGTCTATTATTTATTTATACATATTATATAAACAAGATATTGAAATCTATCTACTTGAAGAGCCCCGGCAATTTGTGTGTTGTTTTTGAAATATTTTTTGACTTTGAAAGCAGGTTCCTGAACACATGGTCTTGGAAAACCTAAATAGTCCTGGAAAAAAAGTTTACCCTTATCCAGGAAAGTCCTGAAAATCTGTTTGACCTTTTAAGGTCAAATTTGTTACTTAAATTTAAATTTGTTACTCAAAAGTAATAAAGTTTTCGTTAAAAAATGTTTTATCAAAATGATTTTTAAACTAAAATGTCTTTTAGCGCTATGGAGTATTTCATTTATTTGGTAGTTAGTTAACCCAGAAAATGTGCGATTTTCAAAACTCCAGTTACGAGTGATATTTCTATCTCTCATTACAGAAAATGCAACTCACGGAAATCCATCGGATATTACTAGGTATGTGAAAAATAGACGAACGAATATCGTTATACATGCTATACCCGTATTGTTAGAAATTGTTATTTATAAGATTTCTATGTGCCATGTATAGCCCTAACAATCAATCACTCTGCAATCAGCTCCTTGGTTCATCAAAGCGCATGCGTAGGAAACCCTTATTAACAAGACTACCTCTCAGCCTTTTTGTGAAAGACTATTTTTGTTAGGAGACTTTTTAAAAAAATATAAGTTTAAAGATGGCGGCCAGCTCCATAAATAGGAAGTAATAGCATCGAAACTGGACCATTTTTGCTAAGGTCTTTTCTGAATGACGTAATTTTCGCTAAAATGTCATCTTTCCTTATTCACCTTGACCCCAACACAGTAGTAGACAAAGCCAGGAGCCCATCAACAGGAGTGTTCATCTTCCTATAGTTACCCTGTCATCAAGAGTTTTAATCTTTCCCTATTCCACTTGACCCCAACTCAGTAATAGACAAAGCCAGGAGCCCATTACTTGGAGTGTTCATCTTCCCCTAATCACCCTGACCCCCACACAGTTATAGACAGCCAGGGATTCATCAACAGGAGCATCCATCTTTCCCTACTTATTTTATCTCAGAGCAGTAGATAAGGTAACTCAGTTTTGGATTGGCACAGATTAAGACCATAGATTTTTAACCAGCCAATCCGATGACGCAACGTGCCCACGAGTTTCTACTATATACTGTGGTGTAGTTTGAACGCTCCTTGTGATGGGTTTCTGGTAGGTACCGATTACTACAGCTAAACCTGGTATCTTTACTACTTTCCTTATTTGATAGCGACCAGACGACATTTGTCTCTCCCCTACGCTCGCGTGCAAAAGGCCCACAAAAGGCTCACCGGGTGGGCTCAGCGGGAAGCCAATATTCTTCAGGCCGGGGTAAGTACGGAAACCCTTTGTGTTATACATCATTTTAAGGGGTTCGTTTTAACTTTGAACTCTAGTTCAACACAAAATTGGAGAATTACGGAGGGTTGAGTACGACAAGCGGGGTAGATACTGTTTTTTGGACTCTTTAGAGAAGACCAAAGGGATGACATAGTAATCTTGTTCTTGAAAGGCGATGGGCACTACTACCAACCCGGGGTTAAATTGTTAATCCATGTTCTTGTTTTCAAGCTTACAGACCGCACTGATTCATACTCAGGGATTCATAGGGATAGAAATTATTATTTTTTTCTTACTAGACATGCGGACTAATAATAATTTCGGTTTACTAGTCCTCCCCATCTTCTACTAGACAGATTGTTATCTCCCATAAACTGAATGACTTTTGTGCGGCCTAATTTCTTGCGGTTCAAGGCTGAACAAAATTTAGATTTGTCATTAGGTCAGATCTATATAATTTCTTATTTTATGAACTTTTAGGTCAAAAATATAAAATCGGAGGAGGAAATAAATATAACAATATATAGCTAACAATATACTGGATCATTACACTTTAAATTAGTAAAATACAGTACCATAACCAACAGGTATAATTAAAGATTTTACATTCATTAGTCGAAACATTTTAAGCCACTGTTACACGTTGAAACTTTTCGCTGAAACTCGTTTGCAACGACGAGCGAGACCAGTTTCACCAAGTGATGTTATGTACACGGTGAAACTTTGGTTTGTTTGTTTTTGCCACAGCGATCGTTGTGACTTTTGCAAAAGTAGAAAGCAGTTCTACTATTCGTGCAACCTGTCTCACAACGAAAATTCAAAAAAGGTTTCACGAAACCGACTATGTTACACGGTGCAACGCCTGGTGAAACTTGTTCCGCATCGTTGTTGCACACAAGTTTCAGCTAAAAGTTTCAACGTGTAACAGCGGCTTTACAACTTACTTGATACACGGTTGTCTCCATTTGTTAGACAAGTGCTTAAAATATTGTTTTCAAGACTACTTAGCCCCTGCTTGTTGCTGCTTAAAGAGAACTAATTCGTTATTTTGTAAAAGTACTGCAGCTCTCGCTAAGTGCCATCGACCACAAAAATCAGTCAACTCTGCCTTGCAAGTACCTCGCTATTACGGACTCCGGACAGAAAGCGTTGCTTGCCACAATAAAGGAATACAAAAACATAAGACGTTTAGAAAAGTGTACACTGGGTTGCCTGCTTTATAAACATGACATTTACCTTAATGGGATCCTCGACTGTCCAACCATATTAATTTAAGTAAGACTTGTCTTTACATTTTGTCTATATCAGCAGCTCATGTTTGATTATTCTCTGTATATAGCTCAATCCAAGCGTTTTGCTTTGATCATTTCCATCGTTAACTTACCGCGCGCCGCCATCTTGAAATGTGACGTGTTGGGGATGCAGTGCCAGTCTCCACTCTCGACGGCAGCGCCATCTTAAAATATGACGTGTTGGGGATGCAGTGCCAGTCTCGACTCTCGACGGCACCGCCATCTTAAAATATGACGTGTTGGGGATGCAGTACCAGTCTCGACTCTCGACGGCACCGCCATCTTAAAATATGACATGTTGGGGATGCAGTGCCTGTCTCGACTCTCGATGGCACCGCCATCTTGAAATATGACGTGTTGGGGTTGCAGTGCCAGTCTCCACTCTCGATTAAAATAGTAGCTATGAACGAGTGGGGGTCTGGTACTGCAACCCTTGCATGTCACATTTCAAGATGGCGGCGCGCGGGAAAGTTCGAGCAAAAACGTTGAAAACACATTAAATTGACAAGACCTCTGCTAATGCTTCGTCAAACATGTTCTCACGTGATCATAAGTCATAGTTTAGATGACATGCAACTTGATTCTATCAAAATACCGACAGCAGGCTATTAAACATATATTAGTTTTTCAGATTTGAGTTGATTTTACCGAGTTAACCTAATCTGATTTTTTTTCAGATACACAGAAAAATGAAGCTGGCAAAGTATGACAGAAAATGAAAACCGCAATCTAGTTCTGACAAAGTGCACTGGTAAACAATGTCCACTGCTGGCGGTGAAAACTCATCATTTACTTTTCAAAAGCAACTTATTTTTACAAAAGATATGCTGACGTTTGAAGTTCAAATCTCGAATCTGATGATGGCTGTTATGATGAACCTCACATGGACAATCAGCTGAAGTTGGTATCATACAGCAGATTACTTTCGAGAATCTTACCAAACATTCTGGTGAGGTATAGGTCCAAAATCGTTCTTACAGGTTATACTGGAAAAACGTCTGTGCATGAAGGAAAGAAAGAAAGCAGGAACTTAGTGGAAACTTTCTTATATATAGTTCACGAAACCAACTTGGTAAAGAGAAATAAATGCAAAGGTCTTTGTTACATTTACATGCCGTACAAAACCTTAACGCTAAAAATGAATCAAACATGGAAGGCTCTATATTAGACCAAATGTCGCAATCCCGGAAGCTAAGTCTAGATATTTCAAACACTTCCGACGGCGAGTCAAGGCGTTTGAAGCCAAAGGCGTAACATTATCTGGAAAAACATTTTGTTATAACTGACTAGTTTAAAAAATCATTCCGTTGACCAACCTTAGTAGTAAATTTGTCTCACGATTTAATTTTGCAAAAAACAAGCACAGCTGAATAAAAAAAACAAGCTTTTAGAAAACTGTTTCTTGCGTCTGTAAGTAGGCTAAATGGATAGTTTGTCAAACTCACGGCCCAATTTATGTTAAACTGTTATTTAAACGAAAAATTCTTGGGTTCCACATCCCAATTAGTGCTCAGAATTTTTTCTGAGGCATTTACTGGCTGTTCAAAAGCCCTAAATTGCTCACCATTATCGTGCAAGCCATGCTGCCACACTACTAGATAGTATTGATTTAGCATTGAGTGCGAGAGCAACCCAATGGGAAGCTTATATGTGGAGGGTATATACCAATTAATGACCTCGCTCACCAGTAGAAGCTCTTGTAGCTCAGTGGTGGAGCATCCGCCTAGGAGTGGGATATGGGAGGTCTTGGGTTTGATTCCAAACTAGAGCTTAGATTTTTTCTCAGCCATTTAAAGACTTTTAAAAAAACATAATTTACTCACAAGAAAAATTTTAGTGATTTAACAAAACGTACAGCTCTTTTTAAAACACGACGTTACTGTACCAAACAGCCACGGACATATCTGAAACAACTGCAAAGGCTTACAGTGAGCCCTACGGCATTCGCGTTGCACACCGACCCATCACTATACCATGACATTTATTGATCAACGTTAAGGCAAAGACGAACCCAACAACAGATAAGGTGCGGTCTACAAGATAAAATTCTCTGACTGTACAACCTCCTAGGTTGGAGAGACTGGCTGAAACCTCACCACTAGACTCACTAACACAATCGAGCGACTAGAAATGGCGATTTCAACAATAATATTACTGAACATCACCGACTCACAAACCATGCTATTGACTGAGCCTATGCGCTATGTTTAACTTGTAGCAGCTATAACTGTTTTCAACCACTGACTTTGGAAAGCTGCCGGTTACCAACTTACAACGGACTCGTCTTAACAGATGTCAACAATTACCAGCGCCCTCTAAATTATTTATTCACTGACATTCACAAAAACAAGGAAAAAATCAAAAGTTACCAATTACAAACATTACTTGAGTCTAACAGCCTATCACGTTACGCCAAACTGATCAATCAGTAATCTCAAACTGGACTATATTATAGCATTCGACTGACACACAATTCCTCATTTGACCCTGATGATGACTTCCTTACAGGTTGCCCAAACGTCAGTCGGCACTATAAATGACAACAGTCCTTCTAAGGACTACTTTAACCTGGACAATCACGCAACACGATTTACTGTTATTCTTGGGTTCAAACCGTTTAATGATATACACGAATATTTTCAAATCATCGAATTTATTTGTATGCACTATATATCTTTAATAAGCTCACAACAACAAATGTGAAATTGTTTCTTCGTTTGCCACGTTGCAGAAATCCATGTTTCATCACTTCATACGTCTTGGTGAACACAATGTCTATGCAAAATGTAACTGTATATCAAGGTGGAAACCAGCTACGTGTGTTTCTTGGAATCATTATTCCTGCTGCCCATGTACAGCTTTATCATTTCTTGAAATAATTCACTCCTTACCAATGTCACTTTTTTATAATTAAGCATTTCTTCCAATTGTAATTCCTGTTGCCAGTGAATAATTTATCACTTCTTGGAATCACCATTCCAAGTTTTGTTGACTATGTACACGTTAGTAAGTCTTGGAATCGTCATTCCTTAGCACATTTAACTGCCTGACACCAAGTTATGGTTCCCTTAACACATCACAGGATTAAACATTTTTCCTAAAACCAGAAAAAGCAACAGTTAACTAATCAGTGAAATATGAACGGTTCGTTGTGTTTCGTGGTCTATTGTTTTTTTGACTGTGGTTTTAAAATATGAAGCAACAGAAAGCTTCAACACCGTTCCCACGATTTTTCCCCAAGAAGGAGGGAGGGAACGAAGTTGCTTGTAGCTTTAAAAAGAATCAATGATGTGCACCTCACTTTTTTCAATGTCAGAACAAAGCAATTTTACTTATACATTTCTAAAATATTCAGTTATTTGGAACATAAATTTCAATTTGATAGATAAGTGTGAAACGTTTTAAATTACTATACTGTAAAATGCTGTGAACAGTCAAATTTGTATATTATTCAACATTAATTTACGTTTTACGTTATCTTTAAATAAAGTCCAGTAATTCAGATGATAAACACATAATTTATGTAAACATGTAAGCTGTTAGGGTAACTTACTCCATTTGACTTTTGTTGGGTCTCCTGTGCTGCTTGTGGGGCTCGCTGCACAGGCCTCCCAGAGTTCAAGCCTTGCAAAGTAGGCTGTGGACCTTCTTCTCGCCGTTGTGCCATTCTTGCTTGCTGCTGTTGTACTCTTTGTTCTTCCTCTTGCAACTGCATTGCTAGCTGTAAACTGTAAATTCAGGAAAAGGAGTTTCTTCTCAATGAAGGTTGTAAAAGCATGCCAGTGGCAAATAAATACATTAATATATAAACTCTGGCTGAAACAAACTTCACAATAAAATCTAGAGCAGAAAAAGTACATGTTTTCCAGAAAATGCACACCAAGGCACTTTTTTGGGGTATGGGGGTGGTTTTGCTGATAACTTATAATAAAAATAACGAGGATAAACTTACTCAGTCCACTCCTGATAAGCCTGGGGGTCAGCCTGTTCTGCTGGTTCTGTGGAAACAGTCTCAGTGTTTGTATTGGGTTTAATGCCATCACTTCGCTGTGATGATTGATTTTGCTCTTCTTGGAGTGACAAGGCAACAAGGAAGCTGGTGCAGAAAAAGGCAGTTACAATTATAGTATTAATAACAACAATAATGATAGACAAATCCAAAAGGCTATATTCTACCATGGGCTGCAGGATACATTGGTTAAGAGTGTAACATAAAAGCATAGTATCAAAGAAAATTATTCAAACCTTAAACTGATGATTTTGTTTTCTCTTTGTCCGAGCCACCATTTTGATTTTCAAATCTTCTAGAAGTTGGCCCCATGCCATATATGCCACTGAAGAAGTGTAGTCAGTAAGTTTTAATCATTACGTTATTATCAAAGTTTAAAACTCAACGAGTTTGAAAATAAAAATGACAGCCGCCATGAATAAGATCGCGGCAACAATCCAAGGTGTCAGACAAAGAGAAAACAAAATCATCAGTTTAAGGTTTGAATAATTTTCTTTGATACTATGCTTTTATGTTGCACTCTTAACCAATGTATCCTGCAGCCCGTGATTCCACTTCACAAAACCCTTTTTGAAATAGTTCCCCTGCCCCTTTCCTGGCCTCTTCAATTTAATCCACTGCCAGGGCTTCACATTACGCTCTGTTAATTACCTAAACATATTTTGGAAAAAGGCATAACATTTATTTTTCATTTACCATTAGTTTTTTTAATTGGCAGAAACCTTATGTTCAGATTAATCTTGGTTTACTTCTGCTATTGTTAATAAAGGGTGATCAGTGAATGACTAGCAATAATACACTTATGCGGAGACTAAAAATTTGAAAAAAAAACATTAGTTCCCGATGGGAATTAAAACCATGACCTTCTGTGCACAATATTGCATGGACTATGTCTTGTTATTTTGCTTTGACTGAAGAAATTGTTTCAAATAATTAAAAAGTAAGGATAAAGTACTTGAGCAACATGGACAATTTTCACTACTAAGTTTTTTAGTTTCAAATTTGCATAACTCATTTTGTGTATAAGCTCTCTGAAATTAAGACCTCTTGGATAAATTAAAAGAATGCCCTTTGATTTAAGTTTAGCCACTGGACTTGTTTACTTTGGTGTACATAAGGGTTAATCAGAACACAAGCCATAAATAAACCATACTCTTGGTCCTCTTGAGAGATTCCAGCCATAGGCTCAGCTGCTGTGCTGGTGGATGGTTGTGGTTGTGGGGGTGGGGGTCGGGCTGGGGCTGGGGCTGGGGCTGGAGCTCTTGATGCTGGCGATGTTCTGAAATTAGCATCAACAAAGACACAGTCCCCCTCGACATTCGAGAGAGTTTCCCAGATCACTTGTTCCTCCGTTAAAAATCCTTGATCAGTGACAAGCAGAAACAGTTCATGCTGAAAAGATTACAATAATTAATAATTAAAATGATTTTATCAATCAACGACTGGGTTGAATAAAAAATGAGGGAAAGGCTGGCCGCTTTTTGTAGAAGAACAATAAAATGAGGATATCACTGTAACACCAATGTTTTCCTAAAAATAATAACAAACCTTAAAATAAAATTAAAACAACACTGGTAAAACTACAATATTTTTTTTCTCTTAATTTATATATTTTTAGAGCAAACTTTTAAATACTATATCTAATATACAACTTCTTGGCGATAATAATGAAAAATAGTGGCAACTTTTAATGAAAACATTTTTCAGTTACAAAATAATAATTATAAATGAAATCATGGTGTAAAATGGATAAAACATGCATTTGATTAATTTTATTTTTGGATTAAAAAGGTTTGTGCTGAATATGCAGTTTCGGGCTATTTTTGTGGTTTTGCAAAAGTTTTACTCTACAGTATTGTGATTTTACTACACTGCCTGGTGTTTGTTTTTTTTCTTGAATTTGATAAAAGGTTGATGCCATATTGCATGTTTTGTTTTATGTTTTAGCACTGTTTTTATGGGATTTTTTGTGTCTAGTTTTGTGGTTGTTGAAGACCCCTTATGCTCCCCTCAGATAATAAAATAGGGAAAGTTAAAAACCAGTTAAAGTTTTCAATAAATACTGTATGCAGCAATGGAAACAAAACTACACTGTTTGATGGCGTATCTTAACCCTTTAAGCCCCAAACACAACAAATGATGTGTTGGTAAATTCTCCCAACTGAGCACCATACTTTCTATATAAGCAGTTTGGGAGAATTTGGTTTTTCAACTTCAATTGTTTATTCCACTTGATCAAATACGTATTTTTCATTATCAGTTATAGAGATTTGTTTGAGTTATGAAAGGAGAAGTCAGATGTTCATAAATTGCCAGGGGCTGCAAGGGTTAACTTGTGATAGGAAACTGACAGAATTAACTTGATCTCAACATCCCAATATGCTGGCAGTGGAAACAAAACTACATTGTAACTCAGTGGAAATGAAGGTCTTAATGGTTTGCCAAATCCATCTGTGGTGGTGTCTTAATTTGTGATAGATAATTGTTAGGATCAACATAATCTCATGCTGAAATGTATACTGACACTGTTAGAAGAATACAGTCTGTTGATATTGGGGTAACACTCTGTTTCATTGCTTCTCTGGGTGTAAAAAGATGGCCTAACCGGTAAAAAATTAACTTACTCTGTGTTTGTACAAGGTACTGAAGTGGTTGTTTCTGAAAAACACACATAGTTCGTCATCTTTGAGTTGGGCATTTAGTTCACACAATCCATGGTAAGTTAGCTGGCTTGCAGTGCGCTCCAGAAAAGATTCTGCAATTAAACCTGCAAAAAAAAGGAAAATGAACGGTCCATATCTTAGACCAATGAACAAGTTAACTACTTAATCCATTTTTAACACCAAAACAGCAAAGCAAAGGGATCAAGGCTGGTCTTGGATAGGGAGCGGGGATAGGGAGGGGGGGTGGGGTGGGGGAGTGGGTAATTGGAAGGTTTTAACTCTAGCAAAATAAATTAATATCACATATAAGGAATAATTTATGTCTAGGCTGGTTTTGAAAAGAAATTATTACAGACACATTCTACACTGTTTAGTGTGCAAAAAATTTTGCTTGTGCCAAAGAAACATGCAATGGATATTTTATGAATGAAATTCAAATATTCATTTAGCTGGTATGCAATCAGCTTGGTGATGTTCTTATGTACTTCTCCAGCTTACCTTCAGAAACTAGCTGACTGTCGGGTTGTTGTTTCGTAGCAATTATTTTCTCTACCAACTGATTGTAACTAAGTTTTCCTACAGCTCGAGTTTCCTCGCTGTCTTGTGGATCAACCAACCAGCCGTGGTAAAGACCTACATTTAAAAGGTCAAATACTATACATTCTGGAGTGAACTCAAAGTCTGCAACCCTGTAAAAAATGAAATTTTTAGGATAAGCTAAATAATAAAAAATAAAGACCTTTTTATTAGTGTAACGTGTGACAGTGTCCCTGGAAACAGATAAACGTTTGAGTACCCTCAATTAACACACCATTTATCCCCTCCCTCTGTCTGTTTTCTAGCTGTTTTCTGGATATTTAAAATTAAAGCTACACAAATTAGAAGAATATTGAAGCAGTCATTGGAACTACAGAGAATTAAGTGAGGGACCTTACAGAAGGAAGCACACTTAAATTACTAACTGCTAAATGGCTGCTCCTAAGCTATACAATTATACTCTACTGAGTAGTGTGCCACAAGTATATTTTTGCAAGCCTATTTGCTGTATATGCAAACAATTCTACAAGTTATTTTCTACTTAACAATTAGTCGCGGAAGGCGACGTGATTATCGGCGAATAGTCACCGAGACGAAGTCGAAGTGACTATTCGCCGATAATCATGGAGCCTGA
>JAOCNB020088870.1:0-11934 GCA_026546465.2 Palythoa caribaeorum | reverse complement strand
TATTATTATTATTATTATTTTATTATTATTATTATTATTATTATTATTATTATTATTATTAATATTGTTTTTGTTATAGATGTCCCAGATAGAGTGGGAGATAAAAAAGTTGTTCATATTTTGAGTGTATATCATACAAATTGTGTCCTCCTCTATTGTAACATCCAGGCCTATCCTGAGGGAGGAAGTAAAGAGAGAAGAAGAGCAGCCATTGCCCAGGGTAAGTTTAGGCTTCTACTGTAATCATCTTTCACCTCTAGGAATCAGAGTTGCAAGATTATAATTATGTTGATGATAAGACGATTCTTGTTCAACAAATTACCTATAAAATTAAGCGATATCATGTCAGTCTGACGACGTTTCGACGTCAGCTAACGTCATCTTCAAGTCATTGTTTGAGAAGCAAAACAAAGTTTATGTCAGTGTACTGAATACATTTTTAGTTACATTACAAGCTTAGCAGAATTGCAAAAAAAACAACAAAAACAAAACTTGAAAGGTGTCAAACAAAAAGTTTGGCAGAAACAGAATCTGATTTCAGAGTTTATGTTGTGAGCATCAGTTTTCAGTTTCAGCTTATTTGTTGCTTATATAATTTTTATATTGTTACTAATCTTAGCACTAGCGGTACAGTATCCAGAATTACAAGTGTTTTTCAGACTTTCTAAATATTTCTTGTGATAATTAATAAAGTGAATGACTGCAGCATGGTTGGCGCAGTGGTAAGATCTCTGCCTTCCAACCACAAGGCCCAGTTTTCAATTCCCTGCTCAGCCGAGTGTTGAACAGTTATTTGACCGTCTTTCTGCGAAAGTTGACTCAGCTTTCCATCCTTAATTCTGCCGGGGGCTAAAATGCAACAACGGCTCCATTGCTCCATTGGGCCAGTAATAGACTTACAGGTAAAAGGATTTAGCTTTGCTTTAACTAATAATGAACAATAAATGTGTTATTTTAAGATTAGTACAATAGTTTTACTAATAAAATAATTTTCATTGCCAATTTTGTGACTCATCTAGAAGTTTGCATCTTACAGCCCTATCAGGTGAAGTGTCAGTGGTGCCGCCATCACGTCTCCAGGCACTACTGGGCCAGGCACTCAAGTGGCAGCAGTATCAGGGTATGTTGCCCCCTGGTACGACAATCGACGTGTTCCGAGGGAAGGCAGCTGTGAAGGATGTTGAGGAAGAAAAGTACCCAACGCAGCTCAGTAGAACAATAAAGGTTTGTCGTGACAAAATGAATAAATAAATTATTATGCTGCTGAGCTTTAGCTACTGATAAAATAAATACAAAGTCATGTTCTACTATACTGCAGCTCTTGTTCTCTGCGAGGGCAGCTGCTACTCTTGGACCCGAATAACCAATATGCCCCACCCCACTCACTTATTAATTTTTTGGAATTGTTTTCCACCCCCATCCCCCACTTACTTATTGGCTAGAGCACAAGATGAGAGAAAGTATTGAAAATACTGATGAATTTCTGGCATTAGTTGCATTACTGTTTGGAATTTTAGTTTTTATACCCTGGATAACTCCTGGAATATTGGTCGTTGATTTCTAGTACAATACTACGTAGGTGATTCAACAGAAAGTGGTTGATGTCATTCCATATTTTTCCATGTGTAAGTCGACCCTTTAACACCAAAAATTGACCCCCGAAAATGGCACTTGACTTATATACGGATCAAAAAGTAAAACATTTGTAATCACCCTCATTTAAAATTCTTAAAATTAAGTTGAAGTTTTTATGTAAGCAGGCAAAGTTATAAACATTGTTTTGAACTTAAGACAAACTTTTGTCCTTTAAAATAAATGCCACGTCCAAACGATTGACTCTTAACACTGTTTTGTATTTGGTTCCCTGAAATGATATGGTTGTTCGAGAAATGCCTCATGCTTTGCTGGGGGACAGCCACATCAATCGTATAACAACACAATCTGAAGTACAGAACACATTCTGAAACAAGGTATATCAATGATTTATTTTTGTCTTTGGAACAACAATGAAATTCAAAGATAATTAAATCCACATTGTGCCATACCAGTAGTGCTACTGGTATGGCGGGGTGGGGATATACTTTCGGCCATCCGTTGACATAGCGATTGAAGAACGAAATAAATCAACAATGTAGATTCATTTCTCCATTATTATTTTGATGCCTCAAAGACAAAACGAAAAAACAAAAGAATTTCATCTCATTTATCATAGTAACTTGAAATTTCATATGGGAATTTGGAGACATGCATTGCTGTCAAGCACGTGTACCTGCTGTTTGTCATGCACTGTTGCACTGCCAGCAGGAAGTCATTACACTGCAAATGGAATCGTAAACAAATATATTCTGATTGGCTACATAAGAAGAGGATGTCTGAGGAAACGAACAGTTCTGATCTGTTCAAGTTCTCGATCCAGGGAGCATGTTAAGATTGGATATAAAAACGACTTGTTTTCAAGATCCTTGCTTCACTTCACTTTCAAACAACTGTGGAGAAAATAATGTCTTCAAAGTCAAAATGAGCTAAAAACTCTGCCGAATTCAAACTGAAAGTTATCAAGTTTGCAGAGAAAAGCATTGTAGCTGCTGGGCAACAATATGGAGTGAATGAGAAGCTAGTGAGCGATTGGAGACGTAATGCTGGCAAGATAAAAGAAATGCAGAGGAAAAAATGTGCTGATCACGGAAAGTTTTGTCAATGGCAAGAATTGGAGAAAAGTTTGAAGCAGTGGAGCGAAGATCAGCGGAAGAGCAGCTATGTTGTCACACGAAATTTGGTGCAACTGCACCAAATGACTTTTGCACAACAGATGAAAATCAACGGCTTCCGTGGAACCAATGGATGGTGTACGAAGCTTATAAAGCTTGGTGATGCGCCAAAAAATGAAGATTGCACAGAAACAGCCACGCGATTTAGAGGAGAAGATAACCAAGTTCCACTCGTTTATTATTAGGAGAAGAAGAATGATGAACTACGATCTCATCAACATTGGCAACATGGACGAGACAACAGTATGGTTCAACATGCTTTCAGCCATGACAATTGATGTGTGAGGTGTGTCAACCATCCTCATCAAGACAACTGCCCATGAGAAGTTACAGTTCACAGTGGTACTGGCCTGTCTCGGCGATGGGGCTGAAAGTTGAAGCCCATAGTTATCTTCAAGAGGTAGACAATGCCAAAAGAGCAAACTTTGCACCTGGTGTTGTGGTTCACGTTCACCCCAAAAGCTGGATGAACGAAGACGGCGTTCTGTTGTGAATTGATAAAGTGTGGAGTTCGAGGCCTGGTGGTTTGGGAAAAGCAAACTAGTGCTAGTGTGGGATTCATTTAGTGCCTATCTTATCAT
Source organism: Palythoa caribaeorum (assembly GCA_026546465.2). Classification (NCBI taxonomy): domain Eukaryota; kingdom Metazoa; phylum Cnidaria; class Anthozoa; order Zoantharia; family Sphenopidae; genus Palythoa; species Palythoa caribaeorum. The sequence continues at coordinate 8,585 of JAOCNB020088870.1, read as the reverse complement.
TTGCGTAAAGCAGCGGCTAAAGGGGAACAACACAATAACAGCAGTCATCCCTTGGGGGCTCACAAGTGTCTTTCAGCTGTTAGATGTCGTACTTAACAAGCCCTTCAAAGATTGGCTGCATGCAAAGTGGGTGTCTTAGATGATTGATGGTGAAAAGACCTTCACAAAAGTTGGGCACATGTGAGCTGCATCGCTCCCGACAGTTTGTCATTGAGTCAAAAAATTGTAGAATGATATGTTCCTGGAGATGGTTGCTCGTTCATTCAAAAAATGTGGAATTTCAAATGCCATTGATGGCACAGAAGAGGACATGCTTTGAGATGACGAAGCACAGGGAAATAAAACTGTTCTAAGTTCCAATAATCCAGATAATCCAGAAGATGATGAAAAACTGAATCTCTGTGACGATAGGTTGACAGCCGAAGAATTTGGCCTGCTGTTTAAAGAGAATGACAATGAAAACTTTGACTGCTTCTGAAGTGCAACTATCATTAAAACGGCTCCAATATTGCAAAAGTAATGATCAATTATGTAGCATGCACGAAATAGGAATGCATTTTATATGACTTCATTTACTTCTGGTATGTTGTATTGTGTCGTGTTTGTGCCTTGTCAAGTTTACTAAATATACTTAATTCTATTGTTTGATCTTGTGAAAAATGGGGGTCGACATATAGACGGAAATTCCAAAAATGGCTATTTGTGACAAAAAAAAATCGGGTGTTGATTATACATGGGGTCAATTTATACATGGTAAAATATGGTATTTGTTGCAAATATAAAGTTTCTAAAGTAGCTGTGAGTCTTTTAAGTTGAACTATACTCCCTGACCATTCCCTTGTTTATTTGCTTTGCCTAAGGAAGAAATTCCACATTTTTTTTATCAAGCATCTCTTTAGATAATTATCAGTTGTTCCACTCATTGAATCAATAGACCATTTCACAGTTCCTGAAAGGTAACCAAGCTTCTACATGAAAGCGAGGCGAAGGTTGACCTCGCACAGTTAGAGAAGTGGAAATAATAGACATGCTGATAAGTTTCTTTCTTATGATAATTATCTCCATTTCTCTAACTGTGCCAGGTCAACCTTTGCCTCGGTTTCATGTAGAGGCTTTGTTACCTTTCAGGAACTGTCTAATGGTCTAGTAAACATATTCAAAAAATGTTATAAATTAAATTCTGAAAAATTACTTAAATGCCTAAAGTACTGCTATAGCAGTAAGGGACTTGGTGCCGTTTTTTCATGCTGCCTTTGGCCAGTACTATTGTGTTGAAAACTGGTACAGCAAGGACTAAGAGATTTCATCAGTTTACAAAATATACAGTTCTGCAGTTTTGTACTATGTTTCTTTAATCCCCCCTAAATTCAGATCAGCACAGAATACTATTGCCATTTTAAACTCTCGAGCTTTCTATAGCTAAAACAGTTAATAACTAGATTAGGATACAGGCGTTTCCAAAACATTTGAAGTTGAAATTAGAAAGTGCAAAGTAGGGGTTGGGTTTCTTGTGATGTTCTTCAGCTTTGTTCTCGAAATTTGCCTCTTATATGTTAAACAATTTAACATCAGCATGTAGCCGAATTCGCTTTTGATGCTAAACAATCTATCAGCCGGAGACGAAACACAGTGTGGCGTGAGTCATGTAATTGCAGTTATCCAAATTTTTACTTTGGAAAATGATGAATAATACTGTACTAGGGAAAAGCAGTATCTAACCATGATTGCAAGTGTTGCAGTATGAGAGCTTACAGTTGTTAGAAAATAACCATTCTATAAAGTTTTGCTGGAGAAATAAACATAGTAACCAAGTATACCTTATTCAGACAATAACCAAGATCACACTTGACTCAAGTGTGAGCAAATCGTGGTTAAAATAAACGTCAAAAACGTGACTACTCTTGGGTGCCAAATAAACGTCCCCATCCCCCGTGTATTAAAATTTCGATTTTTTCTGACCCCCCGGACCTTATTAGGACCCCCCGATAATAAAATTTTCGGAGTTTCAAATCTCAAATTTTTTTTGTATACTGTTAGTTTACAGAATCGAAATGTGAGACTTTTCAGTTTACCGGGACACAATCAGTTTTTTCCCTGGATAAAAAGAAAACTTAAAAATATAATCAAATTTGCTAAAATATAAACACGCGGCGACTCAGTCAGTCTCCGAAGCTGACCACAAAAATCACACGGTATCTGCGGCTGTACGTTAGCGGACCTCACAACTTCTTTTTAGATATTTTAGCTCCCCCCCATTTATTGGGTTTTCAAATATTTTCCGACCCACCCCCCACCCCTGTTTATTTGACACCGAAGAGTAGTAAACGTCACATGTGATGCGTGACCCGCATATTGAAGACCCTGGTATGTGGCTTGAGTTAACAGGAAGACATTTTCATTAAAAATTAATAAGTAAATCAATGTTTTCCATCCAGTTTGGATCCAAATCACACCCAGAATGTGCCCGCTTCTCTCCGGATGGACAATATCTGGTGACAGGAAGTATGGATGGGTTTATTGAGGTGTGGAACTTCACAACAGGCAAAATTAGGAAAGATCTGAAATACCAGGCACAGGAGAACTTCATGTTAATGGACGATGCAGTGCTGTGCCTGGCTTTTAGCAGAGACAGCGAAATGTTGGCTTCCGGAGGACAGGATGGGAAAATTAAGGTAAATTCAGTTTTTATTGTTTTTGGTGTCATTAATTTTATTTGGAATGTCTTTCTGCAACCTTTCACTGTGATTAAATTTATTCATTTATCAATGTTAGCTTAGCTTAAATGTCATTGCAAGTGTTAAGCAGATGAGATTAATTGACTCCCTCTCAATGAGACACTACTCCATTGCAGGCTAGCAAGAGTTCTCCCTATAGAGCGGTACAGTGGCACTACGCAATTACATTAATAATAATGGAAGCGTTTTTATCTTACGGAAAACAGCAGTAAAGTGAAATTCTTTGGCCATAAATAATGTAAATCCTTTATTGAACAAGCTCGTTCGGTCAAGATGGCTGGATGTTGGCCTCGTTTTTTTTTTTGCATTTTCATCTTGACCTCACGCTTGTTTAATAACGCATATTTATCGCCGTAAAACAAAGCCCGTGATTTGAAATTCCTCAAAAAAATCTCTTGTTGTGATCAGTTTTGGTGTTCAAATTAAAATCGTCATTCATTATCCGAGACCCACCTTTATCACCCTGTTGTATGAGGACATTGTTTAAAACTATATTTTATTATATGGCAATACTGATTTTCGGTCAAGTAATAAATTTTGAGCAATCTGATTGGCTGAAATTTACGTCCATAACTTAACATACAGGCCTTTCTCTGCAGCAGACTTTAAGAATCAAAACAATGTCAGGAAAATTTTACAGTGATATCGAAGATTTTAACAACACTACTGACCCTAGAAAAGCTTTAAAAGATGTAACTACTGTATATCAAGAAAGATAACCTAAAATCAAGGTGACACCGGAAGAATGTCAACAAAAATTTCAGCTTATTTCTTCAACACAAAAAGTTTTTTTTTTGATGAAACAATTTCAAATGATGAGCCGTATAAATGAAATCTTAAGAACCTCGTTTGCTCTGTCTGTCGCGAAGATTATTTTGCTCTCAGTCTTTCATACTGAACTGGCTTTGCCCGGTCTGTACAATGAAAGACCTCAAATAAAATATTTTCCTGGACAGATCTAGCACTCAGTTATTGAGATGTTTTTTTTTACTGGGTTATTGTTTTGAACTTGAGAGTAAAATATTTAAATTCATTGTACAAAGTTCAGTTGTTGTTTTTTTTATCAGTTAATCCGGATTCCTATGGCCAAATAAAAAACTTAAAAAGTCCTACAGGTTTTCAAAAATCAAATTTTAGAAGGTCCTAAAAGTCCTTAAAAAAAAGCTCTGGTAATTACAGAGTGCAAGCCCAAATGTGTTCTTGTTTTTCCTTGAAATTTTGGATGAAAATAGAGGCCGAAAATCGCTGTAACTTCGAAATTCGTCAAGTTATCACCTACTGAAACAAAAGTGGTAGTATATTTGTGTTTACACTCAACGTCAGAACGAGGCTTGCGGTTGTAATAAAATCTAAAAGTGTTCGTGTCGAAAAGTCCTCAATTTCACATTAAAAGGTCACCCTTAAAAATCCTAAAATTTCAAACGAAATAAATTGTATGAACTGACGTTAATAAACATTAGTGATATTACAGTAGTCTTCGGTTATCTCGCACTCTCAGTGGGAACGGAGAAAAGTTGGAGATAACCAGAGTTCGAATGAAGAGAAGATGCACAAACCTTCATATATTTTATGTAAATTAAGTTACGTTACAGCGGTATATACTTAATTTTATTTTTCATTTAAAGCGCGTTAAACAAGAACGTAGCACAGTTTTAAAGTTTCGTCGCAGCTACAGTTCAGAGTAATAACCTATATAACTAATAACATAAGATGTTTTGCATTGTAATCTTAAAAAATTTTAAAAAGGGAACTTTTCACCTGAGGTCAAATTCATGCAGAAGATAAACGGAATAATTGGGTGACATTCTGGTGGAGCTTAAATAAATACAAGGAGCGGACGAAACTCTAAAGCCATGCAAATGTAATTAAATGTTCAAATAAAAGAGTGTTTCAGATTTTTACAAGTGGCACCATTTTTTATCTCAACGAGCAACTTTTGAGACTTTTCGAGATATAAGATGTATTTTTGTATCAAGGGGATAGAAAAATAGTTCGAGAAAAGCGGAGATTCGAGATAAGCATGTTCGAGATAAACGGAAATGAATAAGGGTGTGTTCCTTTGGGATGATCCGGATCTGGATCAATGATCCAAGATCACTCAGATCACGGAGTATCAAAGAAACCGATGAATCCACTCTGGAGAAGGATTTGTCGGTTCCTTTGATGTACCATGATCATGAGTGATCTTAGATCATTGATCCAGATCCGGATCATCCCAAAGGAACACACCCTAACAAAATATCAGTCAAATCCAAGGGGAAAAGGATTTGGTTCGAGATAGAGCGAACTTCGAGATAGAGCGAAGTTCGAGATAAGCGAGTTTGAGATAACCGGAGACTACTGTTGTAATAATTTTAATGAGTTTTGTGTTTGACAGGTGTGGAAACTTCAAACTGGTCAGTGTCTAAGAAGATTTGAAAGAGCTCATGTCAAAGGTGTAACTTGTGTGACATTCTCCCGAGACGCAAGTCAGCTTTTAAGTGGATCATTTGACATGACTGTTAGGTAACCATAGTAACATATGGCTGTATGAAATCTATAATAATCAGTACTGTACAATAACCAGATTGAATTATGGGAATTTAAAGAACATGCCAATTTTCAGAGTTGTTACGATCAGTGAAAAGTCGGGGGAAAAGGAAATGTTTTTAAAGTCAAGAAAAATAAAACATTTTACGAAGGCCAAACAAAATAATATCTGTTATTCCGCTCACATACACTGAAAAAAATTGGCTTCGTTGGTCAGATTTAACATTTTATTTATATTTTTTAACTTTATTTTGTATTTAATTGTTTATTTAAAAATTTGTTTATTATATAAATATCTTTACAGAAGAAAGTAGATATCACTGGGGCCGAAGATGAAGCATTTTGCTCGTTTATTATTGCTAAAAGCTGAGTGATCTGACACAGCCACATCACGATATTATGTTTTGTTAAGCAATATCAACAAATAGAATGAATCCATAGTCAGTGCCTCGGCTTTCAAACAATTGATGTACATTTTCCAGACCACCATTAAAACTATTTTCAAAAATGTGGCAAAAGAAGCAATAAAATGTTATAGGGTCAGCGATTTGGTGCTAAAAAGTTAGGGTTTGTCGGGTGACTGGAACCGCAGATGTTATGTTGTTTGGCCTAATGCAAAATTTTCGGCAAGTGCTCTGAAACTCAACCAGATTTGTCGGGTTGACTAATTGTGGTTTTTTAACATCTTTTCCAGCCCAGGGCCAATTAACCCGGCTTTGGGCAGTTTTCCCTCCATTAATTTCGCTCCGTGATCTCAGACATTGAATTTGTTTTTCATTCCAGGATGCATGGATTAAAATCGGGGAAGACGCTAAAAGAATTCCGTGGACACACATCGTTTGTAAATGATGCAATTTTTACTTCAGATGCCCACAGTGTTATTAGCGCCAGTAGTGATGGTACAGTGAAGGTTGGACAGTTGTTCTCTACATGTTCTTCTTTTAATGCAGCAAACTTCGGTTTCAGTAGCCATGGGCATAGCCAGGATCTGAAAGTTTTGTAGCCCAGAGAGATGAATCCAATGATGTTGGATAATGTTTTGAAAACAGAATCTGTGAAATCACATGTGCTTTCAGATCAAGTTCAAGGTCCTTGGTTCAAACCCCGGCTCAGCCGTGTGTTGAACATTGGTGTGACCTTCTTTTCTGCCAAAGTTGACTCAGCTTTCCATTCTCCCGAGGTTGGTAATATGAGTACCAACTTCTGCTGGGGGCTAACCTGTGATAGATTAGTGTCCCGTCCGGGGGAGTCAATGACTCCCACCCGCTTAACACTACAGAAACCGGAGATAAGCACCTGCTCCAATGGCCACTTTGGCTCGTAAAAGTTAGCTTTTTTAGCTAGCTAGCTTTCTATCATTGACAACGAGTACCAACATTCATTGCACGATAACAATAATTGGTACTTTCAAAGACCCGATCTCTTTCTTGTTTTTTTTCCCCTTTTTTAACTCAATTGTTTTCCGCTGTTGGCCCGGGCCTACAGGGCTAATGGCTGGCTACGCTCCTGGCAGCAAAGCATTTTGATATAGGTAGCCAGAGTAAAGTAATGATTTATATTATTAGAGCAACAACGAATAACGTTTATGTTCTTTATCATGCTAGGTGTGGAATATCAAATCAACAGAATGTCAACACACTTTCAAGCCTGCGGTGGGCAGTGGAGCTATGGACATTACTGTTAACTCTGTTCATATTATTCCACGTAATATTGAGCAATTTGCAGTTTGCAACCGATCAAGCACAGTTGTCATTATGAATATGCAGGGCCAGGTAACTCACTTCCAAATTCTTTCTTTCTTTATTGATTTAGCCAAACAAAACAACTCTGAGCAAAACTTTCTCTATTGGCATTTTAGTAGCAAACGTTTGGCCAAAACGTGACATAGAGATCATTTAAAGTTTATTTATTTTCGCAGCTTATTATGTTTTCTTGGCTGATCAGTTCATTACCTTATGACTACGCTGTTTGGAAACGTTTTGTAAAAGCTACAGTTTAGTGCCACTGCACGTGGTTTGGCCAAATCATATTTTGTTTCCTAGCTGATTACGTATATTAAAATGTAATGATGCTCATTAAAGAATAAAACTAGAGAAAAGACGTGCCCAGTCGATGATATACATAGTACTGAGAAAACACACGCACGTCACTCTCCGCAGACAGGCGTGAAAATTTGGCGCCAAAACGGAGCACGTAGCTACACGTTCACAAATATTGTGCGATTGTCTGTAAAGTAATTTGTATTTTGCTGCTCTCAATATTACTAAACCATCAATTATTTTAAGAAACAAGAAAGACGTACAAATAAAGAATTATTTTTATCATATAAACAAAAGTGTGTTGCAATGATTTCAGACACTGCAAAATATCAGCTTTCGATTGTCCTTTATGTTTTTCAGATTTGCGATCGGACTCTTTATATAATGCAAAACAAAACATGGGAACTTGGAGATATGAAATTTGAGTGGTTGAAGATAAATTTCATATCACCGCACTTGTATTCTGTATTTATCGACACTCAATCCAAATACACTTATGCGTTATCAAGTTTGCTTACGAACTTCTTTTTCAGATTGTGAGGAGCTTCACAAGTGGTAAAAGAGAAGGTGGTGATTTTGTTTGTGCCTGTGTATCCCCCCGTGGAGAGTGGATCTACTGTGTAGGGGAGGACATGGTCATGTATTGCTTCAGCACAACGACAGGCAAACTGGAGCAGTCTTTACAGGTGGGTTAATGTACAACGTAAAATCTGAAGGAACATTTGCTATACACATGATCAGAAGATTGTAGGATTACATCGTGCTTTCCTTGGTCAAAATAAGCTATAAGCCTTCTGAGTTGATCCGAAATACTTAATTTATAGGTACAGCCTCATTGCTCATGAAATACTGTTTGCAATGTTTATTCTTTTTTATTCTAGGTCCATGAAAAAGATGTCATTGGAATCGTACATCATCCACATAACAACTTGATTGCCACACACAGTGAGGACGGACAGTTGAGACTGTGGAAACCTTAAGTCATCACCCCTCCCCCACATGGTATACATTTTGATTATCATCTCCTCTCCTGCTTAGTGAGAGAGAAAGCAAAAGCGAGTGGTAAAGCGTTTCAGAGGGAAAAGATTGAAAGATGACTCCATGGTGTTATTACACACCTCGAACCTTTTTATAGCATTAAATTTTATCTTCTACGACGTAGCTCATCATGGTGCATGTGCTTAACCCTTACAGCCCCAGGCGAAAATCAACCTCCAACTTCTCCTTACATAACTCAAACAAAACAATAGAACTGGTAATGAGAAGCAAGGAATTGATCAAG
>JAOCNB020088824.1:0-11936 GCA_026546465.2 Palythoa caribaeorum | reverse complement strand
TTTAATCACACGCGCTGGCAGTCTGCAAACCCGGCGATGTAACAGCGGATATGGACCCCAAAACAAAGATGACTTTTTGTCAGTCCGAATTGCTAAATATTCCACTTTTAGCTAATTTTTGTTGATTCAAAGGCAGGTATAGGTATAAATCTCCACACTCTTATATAGAGTACAGCTATCTGAAAAGAAGTATGTGCCGGAATCTTGAGTACCCTCAGTATTTTGCTGATGCAGGGTGACTCGGCTATATAATTATGCAACTTCACTTGGCTGTCTCCTTCATCCGGCGGCCATAAAAAAAGTAGGCTCCCCGTTTTGTTCACCACTAACAGCTAAATCCTTTTACAAGCCGTGGACCATTGGAGCCAGTGCTTATCTCCGGTTTCTGTAATGTTAAGTGGATAAGAGTCATTGATTCTCCCTCGACGGGACAATAATTCATCGCAGGTTAGCGCCCAGCAGAAGCTGCTACTCATTTTAAGGATCTCGGGAGAATGGAAAGCTGAGTCAACTTTGGCGTAAAAGAAGGTCACACAAATGTTCAACACTCGGCTGAGCCGGAGATCGAACCCAGGACCTTGTGGTTAGAAGGCAGAGATCTTACCACTGCGGCAACCACGCCGCCGTTTGTTCACCTCAAACACATCCGCGCCTCGCTTATATGATGAAAAAAAAGTATGTACCATGGCTCCTTTTGCAACGGCCCGTATAAAGGTCAATTGTGCATGGTCCCTAAGATTCTAGCATTTACGCTACAAAGCAATAAATTTACGATAAAGAAAAACACAATACGGTAAAATAAAACGAAATGTAGTAAATATTATGCACACAAAAGACTAAAAAGCCTGTTTTTTTTATTTTTTTAATCGACCAATCGACCAACCCACCCTATATTTTACTAGAAAACGACTGTAAGTGTAAATATATAAGTGGGGATGGCCTAAAAAGTAAGATTTTGTTTATTTTATTCACTAGTTTTCTCTGGTGTTCATATTCGGTGAAAAAATGTTTTCAGTTCGCTCCCCCCGTCCCCTCCCCTTGCCACCCCCAACTATATAACAGGCAAATTATGAAACTCACGAGTAGGCCCTTTGCAGGACTTGAGTTACATGGTACAAATAATGATATACTGGGAGTCAAAGAATGTGCTAGTCTCCACTGGGAAATGTAAAACAAAGAAAAATCACACTTTTCTTGTTATTTTGTGTTTTGTCTTGGAGTCTAGCACATTATTTTGCGTTCCAGTATATCATTATTAGCACGGCCCCTAACAGGCACCAAAATTGAAGTACGAAGTGTGCGTGCAACGATCATCTTACACTTTGGGTCACGGATTCACTTTATTACTTAGACGATGGCATGACCACAAAAACTACAAACACTGTTTACGGTCACACCTTTTAGCCTCATTGAATTGATAACAACTTAAACCTTAATTCTGGCGTTAATTTTGAGGGTTTCATAATTCTGGAACATATTACATCAGATGTGTCTTTCATTCAAAAAAAATCCGGCCCGTTTTTTTTTTTAATTTTTTAAAGTCAATGTTTGTAGTCTGGTAGAAAATTACCCACTCCAACCTTTTCCAGTTCTCCCCGATGTGTTGTGGACAGGGTTCGTACACTTTCAGTCAAAGAAAACTCCAGGACTTTTCCAGGACTTTCAAGGACCAAATTAACAAAATTTATGGACCTTAAAAATTAAAAAAGAACTTTGGGTGGCTGGGCCAAGTCTCTCAATGAACAGATGAACACGTACGGACGCAAAAGAGCAAGAAAACGATGAAAACAATTTCTCGCTGTCTTTCCACATCAATCTCTGTCCGGATTTGCGGCCCCACTTTGAAAACGTGAGAAGTTTTAAGAGTTAGTTATTTTACTTTGAAAAAAATACTGCCTAAGAAATAAGCTAATTTTCCAGGACTTTCCAGGACTGATATCAATTTTCCTGGTTTACCAGGCCAGGATTTTGAATTTCAATTTTTCCAGGACTTTCCAGGTTTTCAAGGACCTGTACGAACCCTGTGTGCAATAAAAGCTGACTTTAAGAGGTCCAACGAAAATGTCGATTAGTATTAATCCTTGCCTTGTTAATATTTGATCAGCTGTGCGAAAAACACGATCGATTCCGACTGTGTTCAGGTTTCTCAGTCTCTTTGACTTTATGCTCTCCTATTCAGCGGTTATGTCTGTGTCTTGCTGGCAAGTCTTCAAATTTTCAACACTGGACTTCGGGCAGTTCCGTGAAGAATAAATGCCTGCACTCCAAAACCTGATACAACATCTCAATGTTGTGTATGGCAGTTAAAAACACAGGTGCCCTGCAATATTAGCTCGCCATGTGGTTGTAGGTGCTTCCTGTTCCATTGACACTCGCCCCAGACACCAGACCGTAAAAGTTTCAACCTCCTCTCTGAGTAGTGGAAGCGCTTTGATGAAGTTCGGAAGCGTTCGAGCCACTTCAGTGGGAGTGAACTCCAGAAACAAGCAAGAAAATCTGCTGTGCTCTTCTGCTCGTACTTTGAAACGAACAGTCAACTACTACGTTACTATTAATAGCAAAAAGTTATTTTTTTGTGTCGAAATTTCCTTTCCGAATTTTACTATTCAAAGTTTGCGATTCTGTCGCGTCCCTCCCAATCTTCACAAAAACGCCAACTCATTCTTCGCTTCTAAAGCTTCGGCTGCTTTCTAATTTTGTAGAAAACACAACAAATGGCCATCACATGTCTCCTGAAAAAAAAAATCAGACAATTACAAGATAAATTAACTCACCAGTAAAAGTGTAAAAGTAAAACTCTAAAACGTGTGCTAATAACATTCAAGTCTTGCTCAATTAAACATATTTCCGATAAAACAAAAAAATTATTGCTTGAATACAAGGAAGTGAAGAGGGAAAAAGGAATTGAAGAGGGTAATGGCTGAAAAAGTGGAGTGGGAAAAAACAACAAGAAAGGAAGAAAACGAAAAGGAGAAGAAAAAAGTGAAAAGAAGAAAGGGAAATAGAAAAGGAAGACAGGAAAGAAAAGGAAAGATGAAGAATAGAAAAGAAGAGACGAGGAAAAAGAAAGGTGAAGGAAAATGAACAAGAAAAATAGGAAAGAAATGAGGGGTGATGAATAGAAAGGACGAAAAGGAAAAGGAGAAAATGGAGAGAGAAAGCAGAGAAAAGAATGAGAAGTTAAGAAAGAACTGAAGGGGAGGAAAGGAAAATAAGAAAGGGGAAGGGAAAGCGAAAAGAGGGGGTATAAAAATGTAGCTGTTGATGTTTTAAATATCTGTTTTTTCCCTAACTCATTTCACATAAACCGCAAACAACATTCGAGCCACGTAGTAGGCGCTAGAAGATTTTCTGAAGTTTTAGACTATTGTGAATATCGATAAACTAGATTTGTTAGCGAGACCAACACTGGTTTGTTGTTATCACTTTCATTTACCTTTAGCTTAACTTCCACCTGGTTTAGGTCTCGGCTCTCCGATATACTGAGGAAAGGTATAGTGGACTGGGCCCCGGGGCTGGAATGCCTGCGCTGGTAAAATCATATAAAATCACATTGTAATTACTGCATAAAAACATAAAAAACATATATTGTGCGCCCTTTACCCCCTTCCTCTGTCAGTGCACCCTTTACCAGTTCCCTCTGTCAGTGCTGCCTTTACCCCTTCCCTCTGTCAGTGCACCCTTTACCCCCTCCCTCTGTCAGTGCACCCTTTACCCCCTTCCGCTGTCAGTGCTTCGTAATGGTACGAGGATCAAAACAGACGTTAGGGTCATTGAGAATCGAAGTGGGGAGCTCCAGCTTTTGTTCAATGTCAGGGTTTCGAACTCACGACCTAGCGTTATGAGTCATATTTTAATCACGTAACGGAGCAGTTCGTTTTTTTTAAGCGAGTCGTGAAAAAATTGTGGTCCATTTGGTCAAGCATTGTTCTACTAAAAAATCATTGATGCTTTCGACTGCAAACCAGCCTTTTTTGTTTACGCCATCAGTATTTATTCTGATTTTTTTTTTGTCTACCATTTCAAAACAAACTGATGAGCATAACTTACCACGAGGGCCGTGTGACCGACCTTCGCCACTTCTTCTCCCTAATCCAAAAAGGAAGAAAAAACCTGTGTTAACAATTTCTAACGCGTTAGGCATAAACAAAGTACATGGGACAGGCATGTTTGCAAGAGACAAGAGTCAAACTGCAACAACCACATGATAAGCCATTGCCGTGAAATAAATCAGTTGTTTCATTTTCATCTTTACGTTACCAAACTCACTAATAACACATGACCAATTAACAAAAGAAAACATAACCGTGAAGATAATCTTTGTACTAGATAAATCACTCAAACTCGTGCTTTATAAACCGTATTTCCTCGAATATGATTTGGGTGCGGCGTTTATTCGAGAACTGCGTTTATTCGAGGTCAGCGTTTATTTAAAATGCTGTTTATTTTTAAAAAACCAACCGTAACTTTACTTTAAAAAGTAGAAGAAATGATATATTTCTTTGTCTAGCTGTACCGATCAGGCTTTACAGTTTTTAACTTACAACTTGTTGCGCTTGGAAAGGTGTAAGAAATCAGATAAATTCGATATTGCGGATTTTTGTCTGTGCCTTTCAAACTTTCAGTTTGTTGTCTGTTCCAGGGTGGGGCGTTTATTCCAGGGCAGCGTTTAATAATATTTTGGTTCTCTGGTACGGCGTTTATTCGAGGGCGGCATTTATTCGAGGAAATACGATATTACTTAAAACCATGGAGGCGATTTTCTGTCTTCAATGCTAGAACCACTTCGTTCAGTCAACTTTCTTCCAAGGAACGGAAAATAACGGGGTTGTCCATAACGACCCACTACTAACCAGTTATTTAGGTAATTTTCCCGGCTACTTTCTAGGCAGAAGATTGTTTAAAACGTTTCTATCACAGACAGCCTTCAGCAAAGCTCTAACCAGCTCTTTTAAGAAATCTACCATCACATATCAATACAAATCACAATTTAGAAGAGCTAGTAGGGAGAAGTCTTCATATCCCACATCCCGGTAATTCTGGAGCCAAGTAACCCGTACCCGGTAAATTTTGGGCCAAACATCCCGGAATAATGAAATTGGCCGTTTCCCTTCGTAAATGCCCAAAAATTGATGTAAAGCCTTGTTTGTGATCAGAAAAAAGCAGTATGTTTTGTTTGTGTGTTAGAGCTACATTATACTTTCTTACAGAATAAAATGTTACCAGAATGAGAAATTCTTTATGATTATTTTGTGAATGTTTATGTGATTTCTGATGAGGCTCACACCCGGCTTTTTGCAGGAAAATCTGCTGCAGCACGCGAGGACTAGTCAATTAGAGAACATAAAGACAGTTGAGTGCAAGATTTTCGCATTATTTCCTGTCCTTTGAAATTAAATATCGTCTAGATTTCGTATTCTGTATCCCGTAAATTGGCATGCGAATATCTCATGTCCCGGTTATTTTCTCTTCAAATATCCCGCATTGCGGTAATTTTTTGCTCAAATATTCCATATCCCGCAAAACTCTACTAGGGCCTCAATTTAATTTAATTTAATTTAATTTTGGTGTTTAAGCGCAATTATTTAAGGCAATGTCAATGGCGATTGCGGAAGGAAATAAGGGGTTGGGGCAAGGGATAAAGAAACTGTTTCCTTTACTCTCCATAAATCCGTCATTCTAATAAAATGCTATTTAATGACTTTGTAAATGAGGACAAACTCTAAAAGTGAAAAAGTTTTTCAAAAGACGAAACAGTCAGCCGGCAGCCCAAATCGTTTCTGTAAAATCTTTGACCGATGGGAAAAAATCAATAGTTTTATGTTTTACAACTGAACCAGTTGAAAGAAAACGTTAACCCACGAGTCATTCGAGAAGTTTCCAACAGCAAAATCTTTTATTACTTCATACTTCCTTTTGTTTAGTCTACGTAAATACCTTTTCTCACTTGAAAACCAATCCACAACTCAACTAAATGGAGCCGATTAAGCAACATGCAAACAACATCAACACATCGTCCGTCTCGAGCACAACGCATTCCAAAACCCTCAAGAGGTTTTCGTCTTTGGCCAGAACGTTCCCGTATAGATATTTTGGAACTTAGTTTGTGCGATGAAAAAGTAAATACGAAGACAACAATTCATGTTCCGTGAGGGACGCGCACGTTATAAAGACAAGTTGCAACAAGACACTCCTGACCAACAATCCAAGTACAGACCGTTTTCTGGCCGGAAAGGCGGGAAAAATCGCGCCAAAACGCAGCTCGTCCTTGATGCGCACATATCTCTTGTCATGTTATGTCATTGCTTTTACGTGTGGTTGGCTTAAGGGCAATCAACTGTTTTCCTTTCTTTTTTATTTTAGTATAGCAACGGCAATATGACAATGTATTTTGCACACTCGTTCAAAGTCGGTTATGAAACTATAAGCTTACTCTGGAATTTTGTCTCGTTGCGAGATAAAGCGAGGTGAGCCAGACAATAAATAGTTTGGTAACAGAAAACTGCAAAATAATCACATATGGCATCCCATCTGAATGTGACATTTCTAGTAAAAAATGTATCTTGTATTTTGTTGTAAAATAATGCGAAATAAAGCTTTATCTCGAAACGAAATATTTCGTAGTGAGGGATAGGAAATGGCATGCTTTCCCAAAATATTTTTTAATTTAGGGTCTCTAAAATGGTTAGAAATGCCTCTTATTTGTTAAAACAGCTCCAAATAACTTTCAGTTTCTGGATCAAGAGTAGAACAAGGTGCTGGCATATAAAAAATTACAAAGTCAACAAAAAAGAGGAAATAGCTAGGGTAGGGCTATAGTGCAGCCCATCCCCTGAGTTCTGTGGACCCTATAGTTAGAGAAGATTAAAGTAAAAAAAAAGGAGGATGTGCAGCACCAGATAATTAATAACTACAACACAACCAACTAAAGAAACACCAAGGAAAAGTGATGTGCTATTTAAGTTACATATAAAAGTTTAAACCACTTTGTAGTTTAACCCCCCACATACGATCCAGGGACTGTGAAAAACAGCACTGGATAAATGAGTTTACAATAACTAGGATTCTCTATGGACGTTTGTAACTTAGTTCTAAAGTTGGAAAGAAAGTTCTCCTCACGCTGAAATACTCAGACAAAAATTCTGAGTCACTGACTGGAATCGAACCCATGACCCTCTGCTTACCCGTCAGATGCTCTACCCACTGAGCTACAGACTCACATGGGAAGACGAGTTACTAAAGGGAATCGAACCAATGACCCTCTGATTGCCGGCCAGATGTTCTACCCACTGAGCTACAGACTCACATGAGGAACTGAGACACTGACGGGAATCGAACCCGTGGCCCTCTGCTTACCGGTCAGATGCTCTACTAACTGAGCTACAGAGACCGAGTTCCTGACTGGAACAGAACTCAGGACCCTCTGATTACTGGTCAGATGTTCTACCCACTGAGCTACACTGACTCGCATGGGGAGTCGAGAGCTTAAACAGTGGTTTAAGCTCTAGTAAATTCCAGCAACAACAGACAATTCATACGAACCAGTGACTCAGCTCCCCATGTGAGTCTCTGTAGCTCAGTAGGTAGAACATCTGACCAGTAATCAGAAGGTTATGGGTACGATTCTCGTGGGTGACTTAGGATTTTTTTCTGAGTATTTCAAATTGAAGAGTTTTCTTTAAAACAACTAAGTTTTACTAAAGTTTTCATCTGTTTCATAGCTATCTGTTTCTTTCCTCTCCTGATTTTCTTCACTTTTATGCTCTGGCATTGCTATCTGAGGAATGTTAACTTTGTATTTCTGAAGCTCTTCTGAAGTTTCCTGCCGTGGCATCTGAATGGTAGGAATACCATTTGGAGCATTAAGCACTGATTCTTCGATATAAGAGAATTCTGGCAGCTGGTTTTTGTTTCGTACTGGTGAAATTTGATTCTGGTTCTTATGGCGAACAATTTCGTCAATGCTCTGCTGATCTCTGCTCTGCACTACAAACTTGACTCGTCTCTGTCTATTCTCTTCAACCTCTTCCCTACTAAACTGTCTTCTCTGTTTAGATCCTGTCATAACTGCAGAAAGATTGTAAAAGTGAGGCTTGAGCCCTGTGTTGCTAAAACTGACTTCACCTAAATCAAGAATTCCTCAACTTTTGAACTTACTGTTGAAAACCCCATTACCATATTTCCTCGATTAAACGCCACACTCGATTAAACGCCGCACCTGAGAGCCAAAATATTAGTAAACGCCGCCCTCGAATAAACGCCGCACCTGAGAGCCAAAATATTAATAAACGCCGCCCTCGAATAAACACCGCACCTTGGAACAGACAAAAAAACTAAAACATCGAATTTATGACGTTCACTTTTTACAAGCACAGAGCGGAGTTGTTTAAAACTGTAAGTTTAAAGTTTGAAAGGCACAGACGAAAATCCCCAACATCGAATTTATCTGATTTCTTACACGTTTACAAGTGCACTAAGTAAAACTGTAAAGCTGGATCGGTACAGCCAGCCAGTACAGCCTACTTTTTAAAGTAAAGTTTAAAAAAAAAACAGCATTTGAAATAAATGCTGCCCTTGAATAAACGCCGCACCTAAATCATGAAAAATTTAATAAACGCAGCGGCATTTATTCGAGGAAATACAGTATATAGACAAGTAACTTAGACTGAAACCAAATATAAATAACTTAATAATAGCTTTGACTAAGCAAAAAGGTAATGTGGTTACTGTAACATCACCTCAAAAAAGTAGGGTCGGTTGGATTAATATTTTATTCTATCTGTCCAGACATTTTATTTGTTTTATTTTTAATTTTGTGGTTGAGCAATTATCACTGGGGCTTGTGTTAAAGTGTTTTGATCATTTATTAATACAAAAACTAATTTGATATTAGAATATCAACGTGTAACACTAATTTCAGTTGGCTTTATTTTGAAGAAAGCACAATAGCTATTTGTTTTATTAGTCTTTATTGAAAGAAACCTTAATTTTTAAAAACATCGCAATAACGATAAAGATGATGAAGGTGATGACGTTGGAGCTAATAGTTATAGATGATGATGTTAGTAGTAATGATAATGGTGATGAGATAATGGTTATGATGGTGATGATGCTAAGTTATGATAATGGTGATGAGACAATGGTTATGATGATGACAATGCTGATGACGATAATGATGCAATGATGATGATGGCATGAAGAAATCAACGAATCCAACATGCAAGTTAAATGTTATGCTTCTCTTGCATTTACCTGCAAGGAAAACGGTTGTGCGAAGTCCACTCGAACACAACCATACTCTGTCCTCATCACTCGCCATATGGCTTTAATTGTTCGCCAGAATGACTCTGGTTTCTTTGGTTCTCCCTTAAAAATCACAGAGAGTATGTAGGTCAGAAGAAAAGAAACAAATGAAATACACAAATAACAAGAATGTAACCAGGATTTTCAATAACTGCTGGAATACAGCCAACTTAGTCGGCTACTTCGCTTTAATTTGCCAATTATTTCCCAGGAAAACTCTATAAAATTAAGGGCTATCTTTATAAAGTCAAAGCTGGGATAACATTTCTTTGTAATGGTGGGTTTTTTGGCTATCCAAAGAAGTGTAATGTAAAAAGGCAGAGCTTAAAGATGTCTGTGCTCGGTCAAAATAAGTTAATTCTTGCTCAAGAATGCATACAAGTGTATTCTACGAGGTTCATATTTTAAAATTTCCTCCTCAATCCTAGATATTTTGGCTCATGCCTTAAGTTACCTTTAGTGAGAGTTGTCTGCCACCTGGCATTTCTCAACTTTTCCCAACTACTACGATTCTTATTAAAAAAAATTGTGTAAGTAAGTTGGTAATTGTACATTTATGGAAGCAGGATAATAATTAAGTAGGCAGGTATCACCACAGCAAGTTTAGCACCGATGCAAAGGCGCCAATCTATGGTGATATTATCATTTCTCTGAATTTTAAAACAATGAAAGATGTAAAAAACGGGATTTATGAAGAAATACAAAAAGGTGGGCTTGCTCACCAATAACTCCTTTGCATAATTCTCTTCCACTACCTAAAAAAGAAAATTGCACAACTTATATTATATATTATTATCAATAATACAAAAGTGCTATTGAACGTGGACTGAGATAAGTTGTCTTCAGTCTGACTCCATAACCCGTTACACACAAGCTAACTCCCAAATTTAGAAGTAAAATTTAGGGAGTTTTGAAAATTAAGGACTAACTACACTAACTCTGATTTTAATAGTGTTAGATGCTTAACCCTTTCAACCCCACGCAATCTATCAACATCTATCCTCACATAACTCAAACAAAACAATAAAACTGGCAATGAGAAATAAGGAAATGATCAAATGAAATAAGCTGCGGAAGTTGAAAAACCAAATTTGCCCATTATTATATATATACTATTTATATAGAAAATATGAAGCTCAACAAACACGTCACATTGTGTTTTGGGCTTAAAAGTCTGAGCCTTGGCATCTTTTTATTGTAAGATAATTTACAACTGCAAATAATGGAATTCATTCACTCAAGGCGACTAACAGATAGCAATGAATACATCTTCCACGAGCTCACCAATGGTGGCAATTGATTGCAAAACTGCTTGCCCCACAAGTGGCAGCAACTCCTTCTGGCTTTAGCTTTAAGGACACGAGAGTCACTGACTCACCCTGGCCACGACACTATTCCATGTGGGCCCAGTTGTTCAAATGTCGGTTAGCACTAATCCATGATTAAATCATTAACCCATGTTTTTGTTTCCAGCCTTGTAGGGCCTCATTTGAGCTGTAATTTCAAAATTAGCAAACTTTTACTTGAAAAATCTAAACAGTATTTTAGGAGAACCATAAATCTTTTCTTGAAGAAGAAATTGCTTCTTGAATTTTGGCTTTCTCCAGTGCTTAACGTAATCAGCTTGTGAAAAACTGAGGAGAGCCAAAGCTTATCCTCATTTTACCAACCTTGTTCATTATCTTTTCAAGATAAGCTTAACTTACCTTTTCGTAGGAGATATTCACTGGAACGATACATACGTCTGGCACTACACCTAAACGGATAGAAACAATTGAGAAGTTAGAGCTAATGCCAATTTTAATCACTGACATACTTTTAAATAAATAATAAAAGATTATTAACCAAGCGCAAGGTCTGTATGGAAAAATATCAGACCGAGGTCTTGACAGTGCGGACCAAGCACAGCTCTTCGAAAATCTTCGGAAGTGTTCGGAATCTTTGGAAATTTTCGGAAGTACTTTAAAATAGTTTATTTAAGTAATTTTGCAAGTTTTGAGAATTTTCTGAAAATCAACATCCGGGAAACCGGTCCGAATACGCGCGTATAAGCCCGTGGTCCGAATACGCATTTTGACAGACCGTGCATGAACCAATCAGAATGCAAGAAATTGTAAGGTCATGTAATAAATATTGGTATTTACAGTATAGCGCTTATACAGTTCTGAGCGCTTTACATTAGTGCACACTGTGAACAACTGAGGGTCGTAGATAGTCCGTTACATATGGCTCACATAATACTTGAGACATTAGGAAATGGGCTCAATAGAGCAGAGACACTTTTAAAAAAAGAGATTTAAAAAGAGACCACAACACTGGGACTACTACCTAACTCTTTCTAATAAGTCACATGTGTGTGGGTTCTTTCAAGTCCCCCAGTAGAGCATCCCTTAATTGGGAAGATGCGAAGGTCTAACCATTTGCAGATCTATGTTAGAGCAAAGGGAACAACTTCTCAGTTATTTTAAGACCCTGAGTGATGGTCAGGCAGGGACTCCATCCCAAAACTCCCGCACGTCAGACTGGTACCTTACAGCAAGGCTAACCAGGAGCAAAATAAACTTCCCGAGAAGCTTATTAGTTTTCCAATTTCTCCCCACCCCAACCCAGGGCTTATTTGCCACATTTCCCCC
>JAOCNB020088749.1:0-11938 GCA_026546465.2 Palythoa caribaeorum | reverse complement strand
TCAGGGTAGGTAGTATTGACGCCACTTCATAATTTCATAGGCTCAGGGTAGGTAGTATTGACGCCACTTCATAATTTTTGAAGGAGGTAAGGCAGCATTAAGTGATACAAATCTTTATTTGTTTTTTCCAAAGACGGGAGATGCTCTCATTTGCCCTGACTCATTGCACACCTAATGAAATTGAGACACTGATTAATGCCCGCAGTCTACTGGAAACACAGGTATTTTTATTCAGCTGTAGTTGTTATTTTATGGGACCAGGATAGATGGCATGGTGGGATTTTACACGATGGAGGTATCTCGGCTTCAATCATTTTTGTTGCTATCATTTTAGACCCCATCTTTTTAAGGAAGAAGAAAAAATAAATAGTAATTAAGCTAACGCTAAAGGTGTGTGAACTAATCTTGAAGCAACGAGCAGAGTGAGTTAAGAGTGAGCCGAGTTGTTTTACTTGCGACACTGCAAATTTTACCATAATAATTTTTGTGAGTGCATATTTACCAATCAGCATCGCGCATTTGCCGCCCTAACAACTAACTAAAGCTTGATACAGTGGATTTCACTTGACCATTTACGTTGCAGAAAACCACCTGTTTCCCGCTAATAAAAACCTGTTGGGTCAAATGATTAAGAAATGAACGAATCTATGTCTCTGATTTTTGAATTACAGTTGTAAACAAACTGAAGTTAAGAACTTGTTCCTCTTTCCGCTTTAATCAACAAGTGTTTTTCCTCTTAGCAAATCGTGATCTTCTGCCTAGTAATTTAATCGTTTGATCGTTTCAACAAACGGTTGAAATTACGTCATTGAACGCTGATGTTAAATCCGGTGTATCTCATTTAACCCTGATCTTGCATCAAAGTTTTGTTTTAATAGGAAAGGTATTCGAAATCGTACGTTGGAGCTTGGAGGAACGACATAACGGGGCTAATTTTATAAAGTTTAAAAATCAAAATGAAATAACAAAGCTTAAAACAGTGAAAACATTCCAACATACATAGAAAAACTCCAGACACATTGACAAAGGGTTTAGTTTTTGTGTTTTGTGGTAATAGTTTCAACAATTAGTTTTCTAACTCTTAGGAACGTATCCTTTAGCCCGGGTTGGTCCCTAAACTGGTATCTGTTACAGTATCTTTTAAAGATAATAACATGTTACATAATAGTAATAACAGCAACAACAGCTTTTAAATTGGCTTTTACCGTTTAATTATGTTCAATTATTAACATGTAACGCAATACATTGATACATAGCTGGTATCTTTTAGGGATAAGAATCTTATGTTGCCACACCCACCTTCATTGGACACCAGTATGTACAATATGTAACGCAATACATAGCTGGTATCTTTTAGGGGTAAGAATCTTATGTTGCCACGCCCACCTTCGTAAGACTCCGGTAACTTGTAGGGATATTTTTGAAAATTTCCGACGATCATCCCCACCCTACGATATAAGGAATTCCCCCGGGCCCCGGGCCTTTAGCACTTACTTCTACAGTGGGGGTAGAGAAGCAAATTATCAGAACTTTCTAAATTATCAGTGTTTTGTTTTTCCTATTAAAATCTTTATTTTAACTTAAAAGTTCAAAGTTGAATTTTGTAATTTTAACGATTTTTACCATGACGATTTTCTTTAGATTCTTTATGAAGATATAAATCAGCATTTGGACAAGCAAGAGCAGGTAAAATATTTGTTTAAACAGCAGCTAAATCCAATGATTTTTTGAAGAGTTAAAATCTTTATCTGTTTTTGCCCCTATGGTTATCATAGCCTAGAAATTCAGTAGCTGAAGAAAGTAGATCGAGTTTTGATAAACTCGCAACAATAAAAACATGAGATTTGAATTAATAATTTATTTTAGCAAAGTCGACCGACTTGAAACCAATTAATGATACGGAGAGTTTTTATTTATCATTTTGTAGTTTTGCAGAGTTTTGAACAATTGGTTTTTTTGTGTATTGCAAGCACTAGTTTTGAATCTTAGTTATTTTGATACTGATTTACTCTCTGTATTCTGCCACTGTGTAGGTATTGGCGTGAAAACTAGAGTTCTTTGTTGAAACACACTAGGGCTCTGTTTACATGACACCGGATCGAGTTTCGTTCCAGATCGAATTGGATTTCATTCTGCGTTTACATGTTAGAATCGAAAATGGCAAACCTGCATTGTTTCAGGTCAGCACACACATTTCTATTTGCCATCTTGAATTTGTCACTCAAGTTGTGCATGCGCTAGGCAGCGCCCCACTGACCAAACAATCGAAGGCTCCGGGGATGAGACTGGTCTTGTTCCGGAATGAATGTCTATCCCCGTTTACATGATTCCGGAATAGAATCTCGTACTGGAATGAAAGTTTCGATCCGGAACGAAAATCCTGTGCGAACCCGATCTGGAATGACTTCACTTTCGTTCCGGAGTCATGTAAACACAGTGCACTCAAATGCAGAGCTTCAAGAGGGGGAATAAAGAAATCGGAGCGAGTTCATTCCGGATTGAAACTCGATCCGGTAACATGTAAACACACCCTAAAACTCTCTGTGATAGCTAGTTAGTAACTGAATAAATTAGTTTCGATTTTCTTCTTTTAAGCATGAAGCAGAAGCTCAACCGAACGGTAACAGTTCTGCTGCTCCAAAGACCATTCTAGCGCAGGTGCAAAACCGGAAGTGGTGGAAGAATACCTTGAAATGGATCCGTCCTCTCCAGACCTCTGGCGTATCTGAGGATAGTGAGAAGCAAATTGAAGCATTGGAAGACACACCTCTTAGACAGGAATTCCATCCGTTTTACAGGTCGCTTTGTGATTCAGAACGTTACAAATTAGAGGTAGGAGAATTATCATCTGAACATAGTTTTACTGAGATTATCACAAAATTGATCCAGCTTTGTATTTTAGTCGTTTCGTCATGCAACGTTATTTTTTTACTTCATACCCCACACAAATGTTTTATCTTTATCAGGTTGGCTTCATCGATTTATTGATTAGTTGTTTGATAATTTACTCACGATTGCTTGATTAACTGTCGGATGAATTTTATGGCTGATTAAATCAATGATTGTTTGAAAGATTTGTATTTAGAGTAAATTTTCGGCGAGTAAACTTTTAATCTTAATTAAACTGATTAGAAAATAAGTCAAAAGAATTATAGAAATGAAAAGAGTAGCAAGCCAAGTGAAACACTGATTGGCATGTTCCAGTGCAGATGATAAATCCTTACAATGTATTTCTGTTTAGGCTGGATTCCCCTACGAGAAGTATCGTGCATTGCAGAAGAAAAACAAGTCAATATATGTCAGCCAGTGTCTGCTTAGAACACAAAAACTTTCTGAAAGTCGAGCTGAAGGGGCAATCGAAGAGCCAGCCACTGAAAGTGAGTCAGTGTAAAAGTAATATTCACCCGAGAACACTGGGCAACAGGGAAATTCTAGCCCACGCCAAATTTTATAGCAACACTACTAAGCGTTGTAATTTATGCCTAACAGAGAAGTTATTTATTATATGTAAATCCCATTTATGCTTACGAACTGTCAAGCATATGCCGCCACGCTAAAAAGCACATAACACGTTTCCTGAATGTTAATTTGTGAACGGTATTTAAGAACTCCGATCTCGTATTCTTGCACCTGACGATAGAGGACTGCATGCCTGGCCGTCTCGAAACAGATCAGTAGGATGAACAATTGACCCGTTTTTACAATATTTTTAATCCACATTTCTTATATATGTATATATATTTCTTCTCTGATATCATTCGATATTGTAATTAATTTGTTATTTATTGTATTTTTGTGGTTGAAAAATATATAAATAAGTGAAGCCCAAAAGAAACAAAAGTAGAAATCATTGGCTCCCTATGAAGGGAATCATGGGTGGACCTTGCTATGCAAAGAGTCCGGGGTCCATCCTTTCTTCTCAGAATATTTGAGGGAGGATTCATTAAACTGTAAAGTTACCAGTTCGTGTTGTTGTCCCGTTTCTTTGGCGTGATATTTCACGTTGGGAACCAAAGTTCTTTTTGTTTTAAGTGCCAAAACGCTAGAAATTTCAGGTTCCAGCCCGTTTGTTTTGTGGGAGTTGCTGCTTTATTCATCAATGATGTTATTGCCTAATGTATTCTTCTTTTCAGTTCTTCTTCAGTTGTCCGAGTCTTTACTGAAGTACAACATGACAGATACACTGACCTATCTCCTGGCGCTCCCCAAGGTATGTCACAACACTCGTCGCTTCCCAGCTGGAATTATGAAAACCACCGGGTGCTGCAAATTATTTGCGCGTAACGTTACATTAATTAGTTTTCCTTTCTTTACTAACAATAATAGTATGAAGGCTCATCATTACTTTACTAAAGTTGTTCAGTTTCTGTTATCACTTAGTGGCTGGCTCCACCTGAATTGTTCTTAAATTGGTACAGGATTTAAAAGAGAACTGAACGCTAAAATTGACTTTGTATCGTTTAAATATTTATCGTTTAAATATTTATCGTTTAAGTATTTAGGCATATATTAGAACAACTATATGAAGTTTATTTAAGATGTTAGCCGAGCAGTTAAAAAAATTAAGGTTTTGTAACAAATCGACAAGATTTGATCAGTGGCTCAATATATTTGATGTCAGTGGTTGTGTATGACGTAGTTACGATATTCAGAGCTTTTAAAATGTAGCTGCACGACAATCAAAGAGTCGAGATGTTCCTCCTGTGCATATGTTGGTTCGTACTGGTATGGTTGAACCTTTCCGCTTTTTTGTCTTGTAATCTCAGTTTTAAAGCTCTGAATATCGTAACCTAGCTGAAGACGGCATTAGTTTGACGAATAACGAAACTTGAAACTGCAACGAATTGATGAAACAAAGGGCTTTGAACAAGAGTCTATAAACAAAGAGTCCTAAACAAAGAGTCCTTAAACAAAGAGTTGGGCTTTTACAGAGTCTGATTGAATATTCAAAAACGGTTTATGATAAAAACATTTCATAGATTTGTTTAGGACTCTTGGTTTATAGGGTCTTGTTCAAGACACTTTGTTTAAAGACTCTTTGTTTAAGAATAGCTAATTAATGCCTTATTTAGAGCTTTATTACATTGCACTGATCCCGTGAGACATTCGTACTAACTTTATTCATAAATTCATTGTAGTCTATCGTTATTTGTTACCTGAAGATCAAGGGCGGATTCAGGGGGGGGAGGGTTGAGGGAGTTGAAACCTCCCCTTTGAGCAGCATTTATTTCTTGATATTCTGTTTGATTCTTCCTGAATTAATAATAAATATTGTTTTTACGCGGACCCCCTTAAGAGCTCGTGTGAGAGGCACGGGGCCGTCACTCGCCTTTTACACCATTGGCAGTAAAGCTTAATACAACAGGGTACAACCCCCCCCCCCCCACCCCCTTTCAGAAATTCCTGGACCCGCCCCTGAAGAAGGCATTAGTATGACCCTGAAATATTGAAAATTTTCCCCGATAATTTTACCTGAAAATCGTTTACAATAAATTGAATGATTGATTGAATAACGATAATAACTGCTAAAGTTAATCACCGTTGATTGCTAAAACGAAGACAAAGAATTTTTTGAGTTCAGGTGAAGAAATTTAGTTAGATTTTATCTAAAACGCCCAGTTGCGGAAAATAGTAATGAATGACACAACTAAAAATTTTCATAACAGGGAACACAGTAAATTAAAAACCGGGGGAAAGGCGGTAAAGCAAGTTGAATTGTTTGCAGTAACAATCTGCATGACTTCATGTGATCGAAATTTTTTATTCTAAGCATGTAAGTATTAACATGTTTTGCTCTCTGTTTTATAATATCCCCACAGGTGGACGAAGCCAAGGAGTTCTTTCTGCAACCGAGTGAGAGTTATTTGTGTCTTCACCTTGCAGCGTACTACTATTCCCTTGATCTATATAACATGCTGTTACCACATGATGCCATTGACAACGACCAGGCTGATTTGTATCATTACTCGCCTGATGACGTTATAAAGCACGTCGTGGGTCAGTTGACAAAAAGTGGCTCCACTAATTGGCCGGATTGCATTCAATCGGCAGCTACGTGTTTATTTCAGTATCATAACCAGATGGTGGACTTTGCGCAAGCGCAGTTGCTTCAGAGCCTAGGAAGAGGTAAGGTTTATCTGCAAAATTTTGTTTAGTGATAATTAGAGCTAATTTTGATCGAATTTTCTTATGAGCCAATAATAATAATAATGATAATAATAATGATGATAATAATAATAATAATAATACTTCTTATCAAAACGAACTTGGGCAATGAATTTAAAATAAAAATATCGCGATTTGTTAGTGTCTTGCAATTAGTCAATTATTTGCCTCAGCCTTCGTTTTTGCCAAACAATGACTCTGCTGGCAGCTAACAAATCACAATATTTTGCGGTTACTAAGTCCAATAATTGTTTATTATTTTGCTTTCGAGCTCTGTGCAAAGAACACAGAAAATCGTTTTTATTAAAATCAAGCCATAGCCGACAAAGTAGTTTGAAGTATTTAATCTGTTTACAGGAGTTAATATTGCGAGATTTGCCCAGGATCCCGAGTACAAGCGGGAGACAATTCTTGGACTAGCAATGTAAGTACAAATGTGGAATGTTATGAAATATCTGTTGTTATAATACGTTATTTGCATCGAATGTTATAGATGTTGTGCGTTTTGACGCCTTAAATAAACAATTGATATTTTTGATCCTTTGATGTTGAAGGGCAATTGAAGATGAAGTTTTCAGCACGGCATTATCCTTAGCCGAGAGATATCAAGTACCACGCTGGGATATGTTTATGGCTCACTTGGAGTGGCTTTTTACGGAGACAGAGTAGGTTTTACATAAATGCTGTTTTAAAGTCCATTTTTATCATCTTTATTTGCTTTTTTATTGATACCACTCCGTATTTAACAAATAAACTTTGAGGCTGAATACTCTACAACTCAATAGTGGCTGAATGGGCTATGAAATTTTCTAATTGTTTTAGTAGAAACCTTCTAATCGGTCAAATAAAAGGATGTAGCGGCAGCATAGAGTATTGAAGGCGCTCATTAAGCTCTTTTTACATATATTCTTTTGGAGCTATGAATTTTGCCTAGCTCTTAAACCATTTTATAAATAAGCAGACTTTCAACTAACAATTTTGCTTTCACGCAGATGATCATGGAAATGTTCAAACGCTTTTCCTTTTTTAACGCATTTTTGCCGTGAAATATCTTCCTTTCAGATTTTGCTGCCTTCTTTTTTCTGAACTGAAATGTCTGGTAAATTAACACTAATATGACTTTGAAACCACTGCAAAACGGGATTTAGTGACTTGATGCACCTTCGTCATTCTATCAGCTGATAGAAATTGTGAGCTTGTATTCTAATTGATAACGATGAAGTAGCCAATCAGAATGCAGGACTCGTGATAGACCATAATAGATTTTTGCTAAAGTTACAGTTTGATAAATTGAAGTTAAACACCGTAAAAGAAAGAAAAAAATGACATTTCAGACTATAGTCCCTCGTCCGGGAGTGAAGTGTGTAGAAGATACGTGGAGAAATGGTTATATAATGCAAAGATTGAGTGCCCAAATGCTTATTTCGCTTCTTGTCATTCATGGCCCTTTCATCTCTTTTTTTATTTGTTTTACATATTTCTTCCCTTTATTTCTTTTTGTTTTTCTACCTACCTGTCTCATTGGGAAATATTCTTTGCACTACTATATGTTATATGCTTATTGTCGCTTTAACGAAATGCAAAATGGCTACCAGTTTTGTAAGCCACGATAGAAAAGTTTTATTTACAAACCAACAGCGACTAAATTTGCAAGAACAAACATCTCTTGCAAAACTAGCTAAATTTCACTTCGCTTTGGTCTCAACGTTGTGTTAACACACTTCATCCTTGTGATGGATATGCGCGGAAGCAATTTTGATTCAAAATTTGTTGACAAATAGTATTAAATATATTTCTCTTCATAGCACTACTAATCCAAATTTTATTTTCACATATCAGCCAGGTATTTATTATTTAAACATTTGATCATCAGACTTGCCACCAAGGAGATTCAAGAGCGTATCAACAAACTGGACCTAATCCCGACTTTACTTGAGGAACCTGTAAAGGTATGTAAATTAAGTGTTGGCACAGTAAGGTTTCTCAGTCATAACTAAACATTGCTAACCAATGAAGGTTTGTGCAGTGTTCAGTTTACAACTGAAATTATAATAGTAAGGGTAAAAAGAGAAGTTCAAGCATAGAACGCTAGCTCTTTATTAGCACTTTTTGTAAAGAAAGATGATAATCCATTTTTGCAAAACATCGTCAACTCAGTTATTCTATAACACTTTTCGCTTTCTTCCTTTAAAACCCCTTTCAACACTCTTTACGCATAGTTTAAAATAAAAGTTGTTATTGGATGCTATTGGGGATGCAGCTAAGCACTTTGCATTATGTGAGTTAAAAGACAGAACATTTACCTTCAGAGTTTGTAACTTTTCTTCCCAGTGAGTAATCGCCAAGAGAACCATATATGTGTATTAGGAATACCTCACGGAAACAATTGAGTAACATACGTTTGATAACTCACCACTTACAACAGGAGCAGGTTAGTGGGAACATTTCCCAGCACCCAGAACCACTGATATACATCTCTGTAGGAGACAGACTTTCTTCTTGCTGCTAAGTGCTCAGTGTTGGTTACTTTCCTGAGAGCCACTCCAGATAACCAATTAATATTTGCCATTGGAACTGTAGATACTTTCAGCAGTAACGAAATTATTTTGCTGGTTTCGTTAGATGGCATTTACGATGCATGAGAATGTCTACCCAGCGATTGAAGGAACAAAGCACGCTCGTTTAATATATTATTTTATGCTCCTTCATGACTGTCAGAAGGCTGGGGCTCCAGTTCAGGTATGAAATTATTCAATAATCATTTGAGAGCCTGTATATTGACTGCCTATCTCTTAACCTGTCTGTGATTCTGTCTGTCTGTCTGTCTGTCTGTCTGTCTGTCTGTCTTTAATAACAAACAAACAATGCTTTATTTTAGCTCTAATTTTAGGTTAGCTATAAGAGATAGTGTGTTCGAGCACAACATAAACTACAACATTGTTAAGAACCCCAACTGGCAGGAAGCAGACTCAACATCTTTTGATTCTAAAATACCGCGTCTAATTAAAGTTATATTCATTCGTTCTTGCTGTTTATCTCTTACATCTCACTCATTTAAGTAGATCTAAAAGCAAATGCCCGCTAGTTTTGTGTTACCTTGAGAAATGACTTTTTAGATGACTCCTTTATTGCCGTTTGTCACTATGCAGCACTCCCTAGATGCCGACACCAGTCTAAAACTCTTGAAGAAGATCAAGCCAGCAGCACCTGGTATGAGATTAGCCTAGCCTTTTGGAGCCAACTGGTTACGAAACTCAAACTTCTTAATTTGCAATAGGACGCTTGCTCTCGTTACCTACTAATCATTTAAAAACAGGAGTACCC
This sequence comes from Palythoa caribaeorum, assembly GCA_026546465.2. NCBI lineage: Eukaryota > Metazoa > Cnidaria > Anthozoa > Zoantharia > Sphenopidae > Palythoa > Palythoa caribaeorum. The sequence goes on along the minus strand of JAOCNB020088749.1, from coordinate 2,449 downwards.
GGAGAAAAACCCTCGGAGTCAGATTGAGATCGACAAATCTCAGCCCAAGTGCAGAGCCCAGTATTTTATTCTAGTTCGTAGAGCTGGCGTGATGGCCACTGGGCAAACCTGAAACCTCCAACTTCAAATTAATAATTATAATGATAGCGAGATAGATGGTAATGGAGTGATGTTGGGTGTAGTTATGATGTTGATGATGATAATGATGATGATGATGATGATGATGATGATTACAGCGAAAACAATGTTGATAACTTTATTTGTGAAAAAAACTTCTGTCAGTGGGTTTACGTTTGTACCTTATCAGTAAAAGTAAAAGCTAAAACTCCTAAAACTTAAAACTATTACATAACCATGTTTTTATTATTATTTTATAGGTCTTGACTTCAAAGCCTTGATTAATGCCCAATCTCCTCTTGATGTTCTGAGACCAGTCTTAACAGGGGCAAACGTGCACGTTCTTTCGAAGTTAGCACCAAAAATTCCCTCAGGAGAACGGGAAGGATTGTTTCTGACTCCCAGCAGTGTGTTCAGTGTTTATGCTGTGAAGTTATTCTGGGACGGTGACCAAAAGGCTGATGATCAAGACAAGGAACAAGAGGTAATTTCAGAGGGAGAAAGTGATCTACAATTTTTTTTGTTGGATTGATTATTTTATGTTGAGATCCGTGACTGAAAAGTTTCATTTTCTGTACTCAGATGGTTCACTCAAAGGCAAGCTTCTATTTCTTACTAAAACAGACATAATTGCCTGTCACAGATTTTTAACACCTCTCCAGCTTTTATAAAGTAAACATAGGACGGTAGCTTTCCCCTATATAGTTGGGTCTTATTTACACAACTTAATAAGTCAGTAAGTAATTTTTAAAAATGTTAAAGGACAAAATAGACATGTCTGTTTTGGATCTAAGTAAAGATTTTGGTTTAACCATTGTTGCGCTGACCGAAATTAAATGTTGATGCACAATTCTGTAAGCAATGCTAATTATGTGATGCGCACTTTCTCTAATCAATGTGTTTTCTGTTTTAGGTTGCCTGGAATCATCGCTATGAAGCTTGCCATAAGCTATTACCACGAATGACAGCCCTACACATCCGCCAGTTCATAGACGCCATTACATTCACTGAACAAGCCTACTACACGTTACAGCTTGAGATGCGAACCGATATTGTGAACCGAGCATTGAAATTTGCTCGACAACAGGAAGCTGCAAGGAGAAAGAAGGGAGTGGAAGAGACGTTTGGGGAAGGAGAAATTGCTTTTGGTGAGCTTATACAACATCTGGAACAGTCCGTTAGCCATTTGAAGTCACTGAATGATGAGATGTATTTTGAGCTGGTTGATTTTGACGAGGTAAGAACTGTTACCCAGGGTTGCCACGGTCCTTGAAAATCCTGGAAAGTCCTAGAATTGGGGAAAAAAATTTCCAGGCCCCGGAAAGTCCTTGAATTTGGTTTGTGGTCCTTGAAAATCCTGGAATGCGCAAAAAATTTCTTTTTCAACTTCCAAAAACAAAAATAAGCTGTTTGTTAGAATAATTTTGATGTGACAACATCCTAAAACAAGAACCGCTACTCTGGGAGACATGATTTTTGTCCAAAAACAAACCTTCTAAAGCATTTTAATATAGTCTACATACTGTTGAACTGATTCTTGAAAAAAGTATGTAAAGCACTCAAATTTTATTTGATCGGGAAGGGCCCGAATTTGCTTGAAAAAGTTCTGGAAAAGTCCTTGAATCTCGCATCCAGTAACTGATTACCATTACAAGAGATAGTTACCTCGTCATTTATGTACTGTATTTACTCGAATAAGTGCCCTCACTAAATAAGCGCCACCCTCCAATAAGCACAGCACCAAAACGTTCAAAAAGTAAATAACTTTAGGCCACACGTCCATGGTTGATGCGGCCCTTATTGAAATGGGCACATCACTGAAACTGATGAAGGCAAAGGTGAAAAAGAACAAAGAAACAAAGCAATACGTTTTAACTTAACTGTGGAAATTTATTACAAAGTTTGACAACATTTTTCAATTCAAGATACGTATATTTAAGTCTCCTTTTATAGGCTAGTTTGTGAATTAATGTTGCCGTTTGCCAATTCAGTGACGGAACAAAATGTACATGTACATAATAAATATTCCTTGCCCTTGTTACCTCATGTTCTCTTCAAAAACTTGTTTTTCAATTTCGTGGCACTCCCGAATAAGCACCACCCTTGAATAAACACCTTCCTCGAATAAGCATCCCCCTCGCATAAGTGCCTTCCTCGAATAAGCACCCCCCTCGAATAAGTGCCTTCCTTGAATAAGCACCCCCCTCAAATAAGCGCCTCCCATGAATAAGTGCCTCCCTCAAATGAGTGCCTCCCTCGAATAAGAGCCTCCCTCCACTAAGCTCCACCCACGAATAAGCGCCACCCTCGAATAAGAGCCTCCCTCAATTAA
>JAOCNB020088718.1:0-11943 GCA_026546465.2 Palythoa caribaeorum | reverse complement strand
ATAATAATTTATCCAATCATAAGACTCCAAAACAAAAGCCAAGAAAACCGTTTGATTTTCGATGTTCCCCACATGGAATCAGTTTTCTTAAATTTAAAAATAACAATGTTTCAACTAGAAGGGAATGAATCAGTGAACTGGAAAGAAATAAATTAGCTTACAATATCGCAATTAGAACCTTTCTGCATCCATTACCGTTGACCGGATCCTTTCTTAAGTTGTTTATCCATTACTGTTAGTTAGCTTCAATTCCACGTTCTTCGTCATTCTAAGCTGTACCAGCCGTGTTCAATCACTTACGTTAAGTCTTTTAACCTACGCGCAATATTTAGTATTCAAATGTTAATATATTTCTCAAGTTTCCGTTGTTTAACTTCACATTTTTCGATTATTTAATTATTTTAAAAATGTGTCCATTCATTGTAATTCACTTCGCTCCTCGCCTCCATGCAATAAATGCAACTGGGACGCGTCTCTCATGCACCCGTGTATGTTCATGTACAATATACAACATAAACTCTGTGCGGCTGAACGTAGTGACAACGCACAGAAGGTTACTCATTCGGGACACAAATTTTGAAGATAGCGATGGTTTCGCGATTGGCTTCCATCAGCCAACGAGCAGAAGCACACATGTAAAAATAGAGTGAATCTCTTTGTTCAAACCTGCATGCCATTACCTCATCAAAGGCAAGACTCCAAACTACGTTGATCGAGAAATCTTAGTCCAGTTTTCGTTATGACACAAATAAGAAGCAAAAGCGAATAACAAACCCTTACCGTAAGATTTGAAAAATCTCTTGCATGGCTCTCAGAGGCCCCAAGATCTGCCATTAAAGTTGTCCCGATTTCAATAGGTCCGTGAGTTGGACACTCTGCAACCCATTTTATGATTTTGGACCTTCTGACAGTGACAACGAAATAAAAAAAAAATATATGGATGTCCTAACTGCAAAGTTATCAGTGTTCATTTGTTCGGGGGAAAATGCTAATGCTAAAAACATTAAAACATGGATAAAAAGGTTTAAAACGCCTGTTACACATGTTATACGTTACAGGTAGTTTCCTTAGGGGCGGACCATTATATTTTCCACGCAAAAGTAATGTATGAAAGACTATTACTGCGAAGTAACTTGTCAGTGAACCACGGATAAAGCCAGATATTGCAGTCGCAGACAGCTGCTTCGACCTGATTGGGACTCGCCAGTGCAACTTAATGAGAAAAATAAATACACTTGATCAGGACGAAATAGTTTCGAAATATAGCTTCGAAATAGTTTCTTCCCAATCAGGATGAAACAGCTGTTTGCGGCTGCAAATTCAGGCTTTATCGGTGCTCCTAATTATATTGGTTCACTGATGAGTTATTTCGCAGTACTTCTGCCTTTCATATATTAGTTTTGTGTCCTAACAATTTGTCTGTGATATTTATTGATCCTGCGACCAGGGGATTTCGTACCCGGTTCTTGCAACAAAATTTTTATATTTCCATACATTTCTAAGGGAGGATTGAAAGATTCGGTCATTGCAAGATTGTGTAAGATGCAGTAGGATACTTCTTTCGTAAAAATATAGAGGCATTATGAGGCCACTTTGCTCTTAGGCCAAACAAAAAAAATTGTGTGTTTCCGGTTACCGACCGTCCCTAATTTTTGGCTACCGACTCTAGTTTTTTTAGAGCAATTTCTGTTTGTACAATTAGCCTTTACCTAAACGAGGAATTGAAAAATGAGGGCCGCCATTTGAAAGTGCAGCCAAATATTAGTAAGTTTACCAAATTTGAAAGTCACTGGTTTAAAGACAAAGGCATAGTACACTTTTAAAAATCGCCAAATTTAAGAGACTTTTGAATGGATTGCTCTTTCAGATGGCGGGCCTCATCTTTCAATTCAATCAATTTTAAATATTCGTACCCAGTCCTTTGCTCGTTTAGGTAAAGGCTAATTCTTTTCTATACACATCAAAGAAAGCGATTTATTCAAATAAAATTTGTGTCACGTACACTTTACTGTACGTGGTTTTTTTTCTACAGCAAGTGCATCTTCGAGGTCTTTCCATTTATCACCCGCCCGCTCAGGATTATCGACAACTCCAGTACAACATATCTCTCATAGCTTTCCAGGAGAGCGATGGGACAAACTTGAAAGAAAATGTAGTGCTAAAGAAAACGCAGCTAACAGTTTCACAGACCATTTTCATCCTGTAGAAAAAATAACGGATGAATTCAAAAAAGGAGAACAGCAAGTTGATAAAGAAGAAAAAATATTGGTCGGTGACCAGTCGGCATGGTGGGTTTCTTAATGTTTTTTTCCTTCATATTCAAGGCTTTTGTAACTGTAACTGTTATAATCAAATGTACATCATTGACAATTTTTCACTTTAAAAACTAAACTTTTTGTAACATTTGATGATTAGAATTATAGTATGAACGGATGATTAACTTTGTTGCTCAGAAAATATGAGTCCTTAATAGGTGTTGATGTCGTAGCCTTCTGGCAAGTACAACTGACTACAGTAGCTCACATTGGGTTCTGGGTCACATTACTTGTTCATGGCGCGGTGGGTGTGTGCCACAATAATTGCCAGGCTTTAAATTATGTAAATCAAATAAGCTTTAAATCGTACGATTTTTTATACTTATTAACGTTTGTGCTTTGCAGCACATTTTTGTGACTGTATATTTTGTTTTTCTCACTCCATTGTCTCTGAATGCTTCTGCATTTTTGCCGTTTGTGTGTTATTTAAATACACGTAACTTTCCAACGGTTTTATAGTATTTCCGCAAGGACATTTACTGCTAGTATTGTTTTATTTACATACTTGTGCATGTTTGTCAGTTTTTTTTTATCATTTTATTCATGGTTGTTAAAAAATTTAGAGTTTCAAGCTTAGCATTTTCCGAAACTAAACTTTTAGAGTCTGTTTAAACTTGAAGGTGCAGCTTAAACGTAAGTGCGGCTTAAAAGTGAATAACTACCATAGGTTGTATTGATCAAACGAATTTCTGGTTTTGGTTAAAATTACCTGTTAAAGCTTCTAAAATTTTTTTACGTGAGCTGGTGGATATCACTCGTTATAACAAGAAACAAGTAATAGAATGCTTCAAAAACGAGAACTTCCGCAACGAAATCAAAGCTATGTTTCTCTTGTTTAAATTATAAATCTCTAGTCGTTTTCTCTTCTTTACAACCCCAATTTTTCCTGAAATACTTGATTTTATCAGCTTTAATTTTACATCTGCATCGCATTTTATATTGCCTATTATCAAGTGCCTAACACATGTATATAATATATATGTACAGCTTCTTTTTGTCTCAGTTTTTACTCCTTACTTACTCCTATAATTTTCAACTTTGTGTACATCATGTTATGGCTTGTAACTTATTATTTCCACCTACTAACTAAAAAATAAACAAGTAATGCAAATAAAACTTGAGTTTCGTGCGTAGTTGTTTTATGGTTTGTATTTATGTGTTTAATGTGGCTATTGTAACACAATTTTTAAAATTGCTTCAGGCTTTATTCTTGAGAAACCCTCACTACTCTCTGTATTGTATTGTGAATACAGGACACCAGAGGAAGGTGAAGATAGTGAAGAAACTATCATAGAGAAGAGCAAAGACTTTACCGATAATTCAGTGACATCTTCAAGTATCAAAATTGAGGAAAAAGAGGAGCATAACTTATCGATAAAGATCCCTAAGAGAACACAACAAAAACCTGAGGTTTGTAGGTCAGTTTCCAGCGACCGTGAAGGAATTCTTCTTGATAGTCCACACCAAATGCGAACGCCTACCAAATCACCCTTAAGGGCAGGAAGCGTCACTCCAGTTAGTCCTATATCACCTTACTACGGACCAAGGCACGTTGCTTTCTCTGGACCTTCAAGCCAGCCAATGTCAATCACACAAGGGTTGGTTCTTTTTTTTATATTATTTTTATATTATTTTTATTTTATGTTTTTTTTTTATTTTTTAAAAATCTTTATTTGCAACTCAACTGTGTTTAGATACGACATTTCTCAGTGGTAGAAAACCTTATAAGACACTCTTCTTTATATAATAAAAGTGGTTGTTTTGTATCACAATCTATGTATGTACAAACTAATTTTGAGGTTGCGGTGGTGGTGGGGGGTGGGTGTTTAGGGGGTCCGTTTCATACTTTTGAACCTACTATAGTTGGGTAGCAACTTTTTAATGTAAAGCTACATTGATTTTTGTTGTTTTCCTCTGTCTTCTAAAAAATGAATTCACCCTAACAACGAAATTTATTTAACTCTAGATCAACACCTCATGAGCAGCACTCAAGCGTAGATCTAAGGGAATACGAGTACCTCAACGATTCTGACTTCAGCTCTTTCAAAAACAGCCTACCACATCAGAGCTCTGAAGAATACGTTGTAGTTGAAGGAATCCCAGGGCTGCAGTCCGTTACAAGAACATACAAACTGAGCCGAACTGAAGACCAGACCTATCTGCCAGACAATCTCAATGAGCTTAGACTTGGTCTTTTGAAACTGCTTCAGAAGGTTTTGTTCAACCTTCAGGCTGAATCGGTTCACGCTGTGATTGGGGAGATCTTGAAGGCTGAATACCTATTGGTTTGGGCCTCGCATGATTGCTCAGAAGTTAGGGAACTAGCTGTACAGGTAACTTAAAGTGTATATAACCTCAAAAAAACTTTTCTTGTACTAAACTTCTATTTGTATTTCTAGTTCGAATTTGGAAAAATGAACTCATTTAGAATTTCCTCTTTAAATTATGGAGTGTAAAAATGTGACCTTGTGTGCTCTTGACCGAGTTTTGGGTGGTCTCGGCCCACGGGGGCTGATGACGTCATATAAGAGCGTTCTTCTTTGCATGTCAAGCGAAGCTTGCCGTGATAAGTTGCGGTGCAAAGTATTTTGCTCAAAATTGCTACCAAAAAACATCACTGGAGCACCATACGTGTTTAGCATTCACTGTTTGCTGGCGTTGGCTCACTTACTTGACGCCATAGGCCTTTGCAGTATCCAGCTATGCCCAACCTCCACAAGTGCGGCCAAGGGTTTAAAATGGCGCAAAATCTCTCCTTTTGAATGCCCAAAACACTAGGATAGTAAGGTCTTTCTTTGTTCATCCTATGTTTTCTTATAGTAACACCACATTGTAGCTCTAAGTCTAAAAAAACAATTTTGGGGTCATATAGGCTTTAAGGTTGCGTTTGTTAGATTGGGGAAGTCATGTCGGCATAAAGGTCATCATTCGCGTCTTTCACCTCTTCATTTATGCATAGATATCGGTACCTGGGCTCCGCCTGTGGGCTGAGCTTTGTTGAACTCACTCTGACTGAGAGGGTTTTTTAAAGGTATTCTAGTTTTTGTCTCTCTGCAAAATCGAATTTCACGCCCAGATCTGAACTGGTGAGCGATTAAACATTAGCCAGCTTCTGTCCAGGAATAATGGACAACACTTCCTTCGCAAAAGACATTGAAGAAAGTATATTTATGAGACAATTTTGGTTCTACGTGTTGTATTCGTATTTATCCGCAGTAATCAAGAGCTATTCCCTCTTCTAGAATGGCTGATCACATTTTATAGTATTGATCATTATCCTTCCAAGACTATTTTCACGCGATCAAGAGTTCGTTTCTCTTCAGAATGAGAAACTCTGACATTTCTTCTGGTGAAATATTATTAAAACAAATGCTGGAAAAAATCAAACACCCCGAGCGGGAATCCGACCCAAAACTCGCCCATTTCATGACTGGTGCTCTACCAGAAGCATCTACAGTGGAATGGGTCGATTTAAAATACTGATTTACTACACATTTTCCTCCAGACCTCTCAGACTGGGAAATCTGCTCTGTAATTATAATGTTCCTCTAAAGACACATCAGAGTTTCTCTCCCAGAAGATGAATGGGTTGTTGAAGACTTGTGGTATGTTTATTGTAGTCAAGATTGCTTTTCATCCAGTTGTCTGAACTCTTGATAGACCAGGCTCATGTTGGTAAATGGAAACTTGTGGTATGTTTATTGTAGTCAAGATTGCTTTTCATCCAGTTGTCTGAACTCTTGATAGACCAGGCTCATGTTTGTAAATGCTGAATACTTTAAATTGAAAATACCGTTGTTGACATGATTAGGAAGGAATTGATTTCTGGAATATTTATGAAAGAATATTGTCACTGTAAGTTGAAATGAATTTTGATGCGGATTTACTATTTTTTTGTTTTAGATCCTGTTTTTCTATCTTAAAAAGGCAGAACCAGCAGTCTATGAACAGTTTCTACAAATCAGAGGATTTCATCTTCTTGCTAACCAGGTAATTAAGTGTCTCTTCTTCTGAGGGCATTTCTTAAGGTTACAGAACACAATGGAGGTATGTTTTGCGCGAATCGCGTTTGCGCGCCGCGTTGAAAGGTTTTTCGTTTGAAGTTTAGTTGTACATATAGCTAAATAAATCTAGAACAAAACCTTCATTAAAAAAATCCAAAAAAAGAATTTTCGTCTTGCTTCATGGTCACTATGTAGACATTGCGATAAAAAATATTCCCGGGAATTATTTCAGAATGAAAATTATTTGGAGAATATCTCGAAAAGTTTTTAAGATAATGAAACAAAATTTACAGGAACACATAGGAATTATAATGTAGTTTGCAATTACATAGAAAATGAAAAACTGACCGAAAGCTTTTTTCTTCATATTCTGTAACCTTATTGATATATGTGAACCGCTGTAGCGGACTATCTAAAGCCTGGTTTCCATACAATCGTCCGGATCGTCTCAATCGTCCAAAAATGTGTTCAGGCGATCCGAGCGATCATATGGAAATGCTCCGAAATGATCAAAGGCGATCCAAATGATCGAGATGATCGCGATCGCCCAGATCGCCAGTAGTTCTATCCGGGCGATCGGGACGATTGAGATTTTTTGGAAGTGATCAAGTTACCTGCATGACCGCACGATTGGGACGATTGGCGCGATCGAAGCTATCCAGTAGTTTCCATATAATCGCTCCAATCGCCCCAGTCGTCCCAATTTTTGGGATGATTGGGACGATCCAGACGATTATATGGAAACCAGGCTTAAGATCCTGAACTGTCAAAACTTGTAATCACTTGTGAAGCACTTAGAACAGCGATGAATAAGCGCTATATAAATGCTGGTCATTATCATTATCATTATCGTTATTATCATTATCATTATTATTATTATTATTATTATTATTATTATTATTATTATTATTATTATTATTATTATTATTATTATTAAGAACCTCGTTTTCATTTCTCGCAGGCACATTATCAACAACTGGTCATTCTACAAACTTTGTTCTACCTGTTGAGTTGCCCAGCAACAAGCCACAGTTCCACTGGATAAAACGTGGTGTCGCCCTCATGTGTGCTCTAAATTACTAGTTCCCTTCCCTCTCAGATTTACAAAATATCTCAGCCAACGAGAAGGCTGTGTTTGATAGCGTCTGCCTTAATGCAATGAGATTTTTGTTTCTTTTTAACTTGTAGCTATTTTGAGATACGCGTACTATTTTCGGGTTGCTTTTTAAATCTGGTATTCCATAATTCAAAGTTTTCAGTCACTAACAAAGTGTGGGACGCATGCAAGTTTCTCAGTCGCTTTCACATGTCGCTACTGCCATAGGTGTTGTGCTTCATCGTCCCGCAGAGATAATTCTTTGTATTTTAATTATTATGTTCTTCATACATAATTTATTTTCATATATTTGTACAGAAAAATAGTTGTTGATAAATCCAATAAAAGAGAAGATATAACAACTTCGCTTTCCGTTGATCTTCTGGTTTCAGTAACAGTGACAATTTTTATGTTGATGCACTTCTAGTAGGTGCTATTTATTTTTTAAGTCTAAATGACAGAACTTTTTTCCCGACAATTTTTTTTCATTATATCGCTAAAGCAGAGTTTTAAAGTTTTATTTCATCCGTTTTGAAATTACAGTCAATTTGTCAAATCTAATTGGCTTAAAGTGGAGTGATTAATTCGTAAATTGCACTAGTTTGAACTCTAAATAAAATCGCTTTTTTTCCTTTTTTTAAAGACCCGGTTCCTTGATTAATATAAATGTTAATCTTTACCTTTTCTTGTTGTGCGATTTCAAAATGGATGCAATAAAGTGGTAAAAGTAGTTTGGATCGTGCAATTTTGGTCTAAAATAATACTTGTGACTTCAAATCAAATTTGCCCTACGCGCTCAATAGCGCAGCGCAGTTATTACGTCATAATTCGGACAAGCAAACCAGATGATATTAAAATCAAGTGGCAGCTGACGCAATATTTTCAACCGATCATATTACTTAAAATTTACCAATAAATTCGCTCCTTAAAATTCTAAAATCGCTACTTTTTAAATAGACTTTTTGTCAAATATGTCTCTCTCCGAGTCACGTTGGGGTAAAATTTCTATTTTTAGTAATGCTGCGCTGTGCTATTGATTTTGAAATCACGCGTATGATTTCTGACCTAATTATATATCAGGTCAGTAAACTCTATGGTACTGACCAAACTATTACATTTTAATTGTTCAATCAATCGTTTCTCCGAAGACTTTCACGGGGCATTAATACAAATTATCCAATTTAGAAATTATAGGATATTTTGTCTAAACCAATCAGTTTCTGGCAAGCACCGAATTGACCAACCAGAGCAAAGCACTCTTCAACTGTCGCGCGCGCCCATCAGCGAGACGAGCAACAATTTTTAGAAAATGGCTGAGTTTTCTGATTTTTCTAGCCTCGATTTGTCGAGTTTTACTCTTTCGAAGCGTAGTAAACAATATTTTAAACAGTTGCATGATTTCCTGTGATAGAAGAAGTCGAGCTTCTGAGGCAAAGAAACAATAGATTCAACAAAAATACTTCAAAGAGCTCCAAAATTTGGTTGAATGTTTAATGAATGGTGAAAAGCAGGTAAGCGAAGCTATATAACTAATAAGTAAGAGGACAACATGTTTTTCCAATTTGGAAATAATTGAATGAGAAAATTTCTCTGACAGCCAAATAGGACTCAGTCTGCGGCCTCGTCGAATTTTGCTGTCCTCGAATTTTTCTTATCCAATTATTTCCAAATTGGACAGCATGTTGTCCTATTACATATACTTAGTAGCGTGCGCACGCTCATTTCGATTTTCGGGTTGTGTTTTATGCTCCAGCTAATAGCTGCGTGTTTGGCGCAGTGGTAAGATCTCTGTCTTCCAACCACAAGGTCCCACGGCTCAGCCGAGTGTTGAACATTTCTGTGACCTTCTTTTCCGCCAAAGTTGACTTAGCTTTCCATCCTTCCGAGGTCGGTAAAATGAGTACCAACTTCTGCTGGGGGCTAACCTGTGAAGGATTACCGTATTTCCTCGAATAAACGCCGCCCTCGAATAAACGCCGCACCTCAGACCCAAAATACTAACAAACGCCGCCCACGAATAAACGCCGCACCTTGGAACAGACAACAAATTGAAACATAGAATTTATGACGTTCACTTTTTGGAGGAGTTGTTTAAAACTGTAAGTTTAAAGTTTGAAAGGAAAAGACAAAAATCTGCAACATCGAATTTATCTGATTTTTTATGCATCTACAAGCGCAACAAGTTGTAGTTTTAAAACTGTAAAGCATGATCGGTACAGCCAGAGAAAGAACTGTATTATTTTTTCTTATTTTTAAAGTAAAGTTACGGTTGATTCAGCTAAAAAAAATAAACGACGCACCTAAATCATGAAAAATTTAATAAATGCAGCAGCGTTTGTTCGAGGAAATACGGTAATGTCCCGTCCAGGGTCAATCAATGACTCTCACCTGCTTAACACTACAGAAACCGGAGATAAGCACCGGCTCCAATGGGCCACGTAGGCTCTTAAAAGGATTTAACTTGGCTAAATAGCTTTTTATCATGTGGCATGTGCCGTGAATTATTAACTTCCAACCATTTCAGCCATTTGTTTTCCTCATTTTACTAACGTTGTTCAGTTACTGTGCTCACTTGGTGGGTGGCTCCACCTAAATTGTTCTTCAATTGGTACAGGATTTAATGAAGCTGAAACCAACTGTGGAATGGCACACAGTTTAGGTATCCTGCTGATGAACAGTAACTATTTTGCTATTTGTTTTCAGCAGCATATATAGTTTATGTCTGTTTAGATATCAGTTAATGACTTCCAGGTTTCACGAAGCACCAGCTCATCTGACATGTATATACGCTTCGCAGAAAAGTATTTCATTATGGCACGATTCATTAATAATCGCTAGGAAATAACAGTAAACGCAAGGACACAGTACTGAGTATACTCTTCTTCGTTTTCAATGTTTTGAATTCTAAAGCTAGCTAAATCCTTTTACGAGCCCAAGTGGCCCATTGGAGCCGGTGATTATCTCAGGTTTCTGTAGTGTTAAGCGGATGAGAGTCATTGACTCCCCCTGGATGGGACACTAATCCTTCGCAGGTTAGCCCCCAGCAGAAACTGGTACCCATTTTACCAACCTCGGGAGGATGGAAAGCTGAGTTAACTTTGGCGGAAAAGAAGGTCAAACAAATGTCCAACACTCAGCTGAGTAAGGAGTCGAACCTGGGACCTTGTGGTTAGAATGCAGAGAGAATTCTGCTGAACCAAATTCGGCGCGCTTTTTAGGGAATCTTCTAACCCTCTCTAAAACCTTACCAAAACAAGGCGCTCAGATAAGGGAAAGACATTTATATTTTACTGTAAAAGTACAAAGCAATACTGAAAACAGTAAACTACACAAAAAGTGTTCGACAAAAAAATCAGTGAACAGGTACAAACCTTTAACAGAGGAGGAAAATGATACAACGATTCTCTCTGACTCTTCAAGTGTTCCACTTGTTCCTGTGATTACGAAGGATAATTACTGTCAGAGTAGCTGAATGGAGACTGTTTCTATTAACCCTTTCAGCCCCAGGCAATTTATCAACATCTAGCTTCTCCTTACATGCCTTAAACAAAATAATATAACTAGTAATGAGAAATAAGGAATTGATCAAATTGAATGAGATGTGGAAGTTGAAGACCCAAATTCTCTCAAACTGCTTATATAGAAAATATGGAGCTCAGTTGGGAGAATTTACCAACACGTCATTTGTCATGTTTGGGGATTAAAGGGTTAATGAGTTGCTTCAATCTACACAGCGACAAAGTGCATTGCAAGTTATAGCAAAAAAGTAAGTTAAAACAAAAATACCACCACTTAAAAAACGGTCAGTACACCCAATATTCCTCTTCCTAAAAGAAATAACTTAAGAATTTTATATTGAGAACTGTCAGGCGCGGAAATTTTTAACCCTAGTCTAAACAACTTTTATCCAAGAAAAATTTATATATTTTTAACAACATGAACTTAGCTTCACCTTTAAACGATTAAAAAGTACAATAAAACAGGATACGATACATCAAAATACAATAAATTAACAATAAAAAAGTTTCTATACCATTAATTCCATTCTGTGACCCAATGACTCAATTCCTAGTGATTTCAGTCCATCGTCGTCTAGCTGTAGTAATCTAAAACAGAGCAAAAAATGGCAAATGACTAATGAATAATGAGCATGATATTGTGCCAGGGAGGTATAGTTATATGCAAAAACATACAAATATCGGTACACCAAGATGTAAATGGCGTTTTGGCATCTTCTTGATATTATTCTCAAAAAAGAATTAACAAAAGGTCACACAGTGACCTTACTCGTGCCGGTCCTTATATCTGAATGCATCGTATTTACATACATTCACCTTTGAGAGTTTATTTTTTCAAAAAGATACCCCACCCCAGAGATAAAAAATCTCCAACTTTTGGCGTCTGTCTCCCATTGAGAAAGCAACATCTTCAGCCTAACTAAAATTTCTCTTCTTAAAACGAAATAAAACGAGTTGTCGCTGGCTCAGAAAAATTCGCAAGAATAATAAATTTTGCTTCAATTTTACGA
>JAOCNB020088689.1:0-11943 GCA_026546465.2 Palythoa caribaeorum | reverse complement strand
GTAGTAGTAGTAGTAGTAGTAGTAGTAGTAGTAGTAGTAGTAGTAGTAGTAGTAGTAGTAGTAGTAGTGGTAGTAGTGGTAGTAGTAGTAGTAGTAGTAGTAGTGGTAGTAGTGGTAGTAGTAATAGTAGTAGTAGTAGTAGTAGTAGTAGTAGTAGTAGTAGTGGTAGTAGTGGTAGTAGTGGTAGTAGTAATAGTAGTAGTAGTAGTAGTAGTAGTAGTAGTAGTAGAGTAGTAGTAACAGTAGAAGTAGTACTTAGTAGTAGTAGCAGTAGCAGCAGCAGTAGTTGTGGTAGTAGTAGTAGCAGCAACAGTAGTAGTAGTAGTAGTAGTAGTAGTAGTAGTAGTAGCAGCAGCAGTTGTAGTAGCAGTTGTTGTAGCAGCAGCAGTAGTGGTAGTAACAGTGGCAGGACTTTAGCAGTAGCAGTACTGTAGCAGCAGTACTAGTTGTAGTAGTAGTTGTTGTTGTAGTAGTAGTAGAAGTAGTAGGAAAAAATGTAGAATAGTAGTACACTGTAGTAATAGTAGTAGCACCTTAGCAGTAGCAGTACTGTAGCAGCAGCAGTAGCAAAAGTAGTAGTAGTAGTAGTAGTAGTAGTAGTAGTAGTAGTTTAGTAGTAGTAGTTGGGTAGTAGTAGCAGTAGACGTAGTACTTAGTAATAGTAGCAGTACTAAAAGTACAAGTAGTAACAGTGGTAGTAACAATAATAATTGCAGCAGTGGCTGTAGCAGAAGCATTACAGTCGTAGTAGCAGCAGCAATAACAGTAACAGCGGCAGTGACATAGACATAGAATTAATAATGTATGCTTACCTTAAGTGTTCCGTTAGTGAATTCAGTTTTTGAGGTTCGGAGTTCTTCATGTGTCACCTGCTGAAAAATATGGTTCGTTAGAAACAAGGTCGTATCATAACGTCATTGCATATAACCGCGATACAAATCATTATAATTGATGTTTAATGTGAATAAATGTTCCCATACAAACCTTTGTCAATCCTTCCATTTTGGTTAGAAGCTTGTTTGCGACTAAATTTCTTTCTTTGTACAAGTATTTTCTGTCGCTGAACGTGTAGCAGTAAATCTGAAAAAACAGTAGTTGAACCGATATAGTGTAATGTAATATTAATAATAATAACAACAACAACAACAACAACAATAATAATAATATCAATTATATTGAAAATAATAGTAATAATAATAAAACTGATAATACAGACTTATTCGGCGCTTTAAAACTTAACTAAAAATAACTACAAAAACAATAACTATGAAATAATCTTGCCATAATAACTAAGCAATATAATAATTATATGTAATAGTATTGTAATGATGGATTGCTCATCGAGTGCCGACGAATGTCAATGTTCCACTGCCACTAGTGTTTGTGCCTGCCAGTACTGATCAGTCCAATGCGCGAGGCGCAAATACGTTGACAATCACCGCAGGCAAATTGGGAATCAGGTGAGGGCTGCGGGCCAACATCTCCAGCATGGCGACGCGGACCCTGCTTGCGGAGCCTAGCAGTTCGTGCTGCCTCGAAGATCTTGAGGCCATTGTTGCAATAGGTGCGCCACAGAGAGCGTTTATTTGCGATGTTCTCGAAGGATGCATATGAAGGGTCTATTCCATAGCTCTTTAACGAAGCTTCTAGGACATCCTTGTACCGCTTGCGCTGCCCTCCTTGCTTCCTTCTTCCTGCATGCAACTCGCCGAACATGAGCGCTAACAATAACTATGTAATAATGTTTTTAATTGCGAATAAAGAAATGTAGTCAAAATCCCGGTTGGAGTAAATTATGAACAAATCTTTTTAATGATGCATGTATAAATTCCAAAATACCTCTATTTTTTCCTTGAGTATAGGTGTCTCTGAAGAGTCTCGCGGTGTAGAGGATGTCGTAATATGTGGTTTACTGGACGGTTTTTCAGGAAATCCTGTGCTGGGTGTAGGCGATGGTGTTTCTAATTTAAAAGGATCAAAACCATCAAATGAGATGAAATAAAACTAGAATATAATTATCATTATCATTGTTGACCTTGTCGTTGTCGTCTTTTTCGTCATCGCCATCGTCATCAGCAAGTAAGTTATTTATTGTGTATCTGATGTGTTTTTCATTGTTTTAGCCCTTGCAACAAGTTTCATTGCCATAGTATTACTGAATAGGATGTTAGATACAGGGAGCGGTCTAAATGACAAACTACTTCCCTCTTTGGATATAATTGTTGTGAAAAATAGCTTCGACTTTCAAGGCCAAAACTGGTTTTTATGTCTTATACTATCAGCATGAAGTGTTGTTCATTCTTATGAGTGAAGAGGTTTATGCATCTGACATAGACCCGAAGGAACTAGTAGATTCAAGTGTACTACCGTACTCACTTTTCCTAACACACTTTGATGCTTCCATAGCCCCATTATACAGCGTTGTTTGATTCTCTGCGCAAGAATGACAGTTAGTCTGTCCCTGACGTGGTTGATAGAACCCTTGAGGACACTTTAAACAATAACTATCCTTCTCAAACGTACCCGGTGGACAGTTAACTAACGAAAAGAGGGAAAAATGAGAGAAAAAATATTAGTCAGGACTATGCATAAATGGTGGTATTTGAAGGTTTTAAGGGCAATTGTTTTAATGCAGTTTATCCTAAGGGTATGTGTAAGTTTAATTTACTATCTGTTTGATCTCCATTATACAACTAGGCTGACTATTCTTGATATTTAGAGAGACTAATTTTTTCGTTCCTTTGTTAATATTCTAAAGCAATTACGAGAAAACAGGTTTTCCAAGCTGTTTTCTTTTTAACATGAAAAACATATAAAAAGTGAAAACAATTACTATGAATCGAAAAACCAGATCGTCACGTTTTGAAATGAATCCAAAAGTGGCCCATTGGAGCCGGGGCTTATCTCCGGTTTCTGTAGTGTTAAGCGGATGAGAGTCATTGACTTCCCCTGTACGGGACACTAATCTATCGCAGGTTAGCCCCCAGCAGAAGCTGGTATTCATTACACCAACCTCGGGAGGATGGAAAGCTGAGTCAACTTTGGCGGAAAAGAAGGTCATACAAATGTTCAACACTCGGCTGAGCCGGGGGTCGAAACTGGAACCTTGTGGTTAGAAGGCAGTGATCTTACCACTGCGCCAACCACGCCGCCGTTGTATCTACACTATGCTTAATTCTTAATTCTACAAACGGTAAAAAGAATTTCAGCATAACTATTGGAGTGGACTGGCCATGAATCTTGGCAAACTGCTTTGTATCATTTAGGTGCATGGTTATGGTTATGATCTTCTGTTCTGGTCTATCCATACCAAAAATATCATCAAGTTTTGTAACCAGTCGACCTCAAAAGACATGATTCCATCAACCTCCGTCTGGTTAGCCCAGTTGGAAGGCGCCAGTCTGCTGTGCGGGAGGCTCGGGTTCGATTCCCGACAGGAACTCGCTATAACATCGACAAATGGTTAGACCTTCGCGTCTTATTGGGCAAGGACGTTAAACCGTAGGTCCAGTCTCTCGACCTATCGGGAGACTTAAAACGGGGGCAATTATGAAAACTACTGGGTGATGAGTAATAATGTACTTCATCCTCGTTAAATAAAGTTTCTTTTTTTTTTATCTAAATCAATCAATAATCAATCATTGAATCAATCAAGATTTTATAAATGTGTATAACTGAATATAAAGACAATCAAAGAAGGCAGAAACTATTTCAACTACTTAACAACTCAAAGCAACCTACCGCAGATTATCCAGTTGTCGTGGAATCTCTGTCCTCGATTACACTGTGGTGGTAACACAAAAGCCTGCAGATCCGCTAAGGAACCATTAAGTACAACATTGTTCCATCTTACAAAGAGACTGGCATTGGTTGTTTCTTGATGCGAAATCAATTTTTCTGCAAGTGTTCTCCGTGCGTGGTCAATACGATATGCAATAGCCTCATGCGATGCGTTGCTGGAAACGTTCTTCAATTGCTCATATGCAACAAGAGCAAAGTTGATAGTTACTTCATTCGGAGAAAAATTGGAGTAATTAACGTTATTAACTGTAGTAGAAGAAACATTCAGGGATACAGTCAGTTCCTTCTCGATTTGTTCTTCTAGCGTTAAGTTAGAGCTGTGAGGGATGGTTGAGTTTTGTTTGTGGTTTAGGCAGGTAATGTTTTCTTGGGTATCGTTGCACGTGATTTCATCTTCAATGGCTGTAGCGGTATTGTTTTGGTTATGGTCAAGGCATGTTGTGTTACGATGAGTATCATTACATTTCATTTGTTCATCCGTTGTGTTTAAGCCCTGAGATATGGTAATGTTTTGGTTTAGACATGTAACATTTTCATGGGTGTTGTTGCACTTGATTTCGTCTTCCATGGAACTTGCATTTAAACTCTGAGATATGGTGGCGTTTTCTTTGTGATGAAGGCTTGACGTGTTGGCATTTGTATTATTGCGAGGACTAGGAGACACTTTATCAACAAAGTACCATGTGACATTCAATGCTCCACCAATCACTGGTATTGCTATGGTTGTTTTCAAGACGTCTAACCTTGCTTTTGTGCTCAGTGCAGTACCGTGGATGTTGGATGCTTCACAAAAATAGAGTCCTTCGTCAGCAGGAAGTGCATACGCTTTGTAGAGAAACGGTTTCGTTTGATTAGCAAGTTTTATTGGCTGACTGGTGTTTCCGGGGTTTACGTACCATTGAAATCTGGGACGCGGTGTTCCCGTTGCATTGCACGAAAATATGAAGGGTTTCCCATCTCCTGGTATAAACAAAACATTTTTAGGATTCATAGTTATGGTAGGTTTCTCTTCAATTCTAACAACTGTTACATTTGACCTAGTTGTTCCTTTTCGATTCGCAAGTTCGCAAACATATCCGGCCTCGTCACTCTTTTTGACGTTTTTAATATTTAATGTTGCATTGTTTATTTCAGAAATTTCTTTCCCGTTCTTTTTCCACTTTATTGTGAAGGGAGTCACGCTAACACCTTTACAGAAAAGCGTAATGTTACCACCTTCCACAGTTGTTATTTCCAGCGGCAAAATTTTCACTGTTTTTGGCTTTTCTCCACACAAAACTATTTCATCTTTCGTTCTGTTAATTAGTGTTACCAAGCTTTCAATTCTTTTCAAACCCTCATCAACTGTAAAATTATCCTTTACTAAACCCAATAGCTGAGGTTTTAGTTCTGGAATCAGCTGCTTGATCTCGGACCCTTTTTCAATATCATCTTCATACTCGTACAAGTCTGCAAGAGCGTTACAAAAGTAGTTCAGGCAGTTTGCAGTCCCTGAACAACCGAAAAACGTTTTGGCGTCAGTCAGGATTTCGAGGTAACCTCGCCAGGCTAGTAGCGACTCGTTCCAAGATATCATATTAAGAGAGCCTTGATAGAGAGACGTAAAAGTTTTTAACATATTTATGTACTCCCCAGTAGCATTGGAATAGTTGCTTAGCAGCATAAAGCTGCTGGACGCGTTGTTGCTGCCAGTCAAATTGTTTGTGAGCAACTCAAACAAAGCAGAATCAAATTCGACGGTCTTCCTCATCTCATTTCTTTGCTTTATAATATTGTCAAGTGAGTCAACAACGGCGTTAAAATAGCTGTTTGCATTGGTCACAAATGTACATTCGCTGTCATCGTTGTTGTCAAATGTTACATTATTTTCAAATGGTGAAAGGGGGAGGGCACGTTTTGATCGAAGCGGTTCTGCCTTGGATAACAGTGGGCCGACTAATTTCTTTATCGCCATGGAAACGGATCGTTGAACCTTCTTAAAGTTGATTACTGCTTCAGTGGTTTTTCTAACACCTGTATATGCTGCAGCAGAAATGAAAACTGGAAAACGAGTGTTCTTGCCGGACGATGAGACAAAACTGAACTCAATGTTTTCAACAGTGATTAGCTTTTTACCAGCGCTTTTCTCCAGATGTTGAGCTAAATCTAATCCCAAATTTTCAAACGATTTCGTCTTTGTGAAGGAAGCATTTGCTAAGGCCTCTGCCGACTTTGTCTGTGTCAATAAAACTTTAGTTATATCAACTTTGCGCTTAGCGAGTTCTTCTATTTTTCTTTTCGACTTAAGATTAACAGTCTCCAAATCTAACTTGTTTCCTTTGTTTTGTAATTCCTTAAATTCGTTAAAGACTGTTTTATTGTGCATTTTTAGATTAATTTCCATGTTTTGTTGATTCTTGATGCATTTTGTGTTTTCGGTCAAACAAGAAGGATCGAGTATTTCAAAGACACTATCCGGGCTGCATTTTATGCCTGTGATTGCTCCGTAGCCATTTGTGGGCAAAATAGTATATCTATCGACGCATTCATGCTCCATAATCTCTCTCGGGATTTTCTCCAGATAACTTCTATGCTGTATAAAAAAAATCTCTTCTGGTGGACCAGGCACTGCATGACACTTTGTAGAGCATCCTCCAAACGCCCCGGAGAGTCCTGCGCGGAAACATTTAAAACCACAAACAAGAGCACCAATGAAAGCACGGAATACCCTTCCACCACAGTCAGTCAGACATTTTTCCTTCCATGTTGGTACTAAGTAGGAACTTTTCTGCGAAACCTGTTTGATAGTCTCCTCGTACACAACTTTTCTTTTTACCTGGCAATCACGAATATATACGCCGGTTCTTACTTTTTCTTGGACTAACTCAATCTGACATACTTCGTTAACACTGTGCGTTTTGTTGCATTCCATCATTTGGCAAGGATACTTAATAGAGTTATTGAGATAGTTACTTAAAGGGCTAACAAAATCTTCCTTTGCCCAATTGTACAACTGCTTTGCCATCAAATAGCGATGCTCTGCTTCCTCACGTTGCGAAATGGCTTCTTGAAGCTTTTCCTTTTGTTGCGATAATTTGTCTTCAATAGCCATTCTTCTTAAACGAGCAGTTTCTAAGGCCTCTCTGGAAATATTCAAGCTAACCATAGATTCTGATACAATTTTTCTTGTATAGGTTAGTGCTTTGTTTTCAAAGAGCTGAGCAAGTTCGGTAGTTCCATTCATTTTACCATTTACATGGTAAGTTACTGAATTCCAGTTCCAAGCGTCCGTTCTTGCTTTAACGTTAATGTTAGAGCGATATCTGTTGTAAAGCCGACCTGCAGTTTGGAACTGCAGCATGCCATCTGTAATATTTACAACAACATCATTTTTTAGACCAAGCATATTTACCTTCCCTTTGAACAGCGTCAGCAATTGGTTTTCGTATTTGTTTATTACTCCAGTTACAATTCCGTTGCTTTTAATACTAAGAATGTGTCCTAATTTCGTTAGGGAATTCACTGTTCCACTGAAAAGAATCGAGATATGATCAACGGGGGCCGTTGGCAGTAGAAGGGTTTGTTTTAGTTTACCACTAATTTGCTCTTGTCCGTGTACAATCGTTGCGTTCACACTCGGAAAACAAAGGCTCTTTATGCAGTAGTCTGTTGTTATCTTGAAAGCAAATCCTTTTAAATGTTGTTGAAAGTTTGATTTCTTTATCGTAAGAGAAGGGAACGATAAGGGTAGTTCGTCCTTAAATTGCCTGATTTGTGAAATTAAGTTTGATCCTGCATCTGTGCTACTATAAGCCGATAGCTGAGACCCCACGATGTTTGCTATATCTTTTGCGGATTGAATTTTAAACTCGAGTTCCTTCTTTAAACATTGCAAACTCAAAAGGTTGGCTGAACTGAAGTGCATCACCTCCCCGTTTCTTTCACCCAGTCTTAGCAAGTTGACTGTCCTGGACAAGGCTACCAAAAAATCGTCAGCAAATTCGAACCATCGTTTCAACGTCGGCCTAATTGTCAAAAAAGACTCTTCTATTTTCTCAAGTGTCTTCCTGAAAGAGGGAATTACATAGTTCTCCAGCAAGCCCAGTTTTCTCTTGGCTTCCGTGACACTTTTCGATTCAAAGCCCAGCTGCTGGCTACCAGTAAGGTCATGAAAAATTGAAAAGTAATAATGCTGATTCTGTGTTGAATGTTTAAATGCACGTGCAAGGAGGCTGTTTTCCCATGGATTCGTTAGGCCAGGAAGGGCAAAAAACAAACCTTGAGGCTCACTGCCTTTTTCTCCTAATAAATGGAAAACATAAGCAGCCAAATTAATTCATGCCTTCGGTACTAAGATCTTCAAGGCTTTTGTACGTTTTAACTTTATTTATTATATGGCAGGCTCGCTGAGCGGGCAAGATGAAAGGAATTCTGTGTTCTGATTGCTTACACGAGTACGCAGGATAGGCCCATCTTACCCGCTCGGGATTGCCCGTTTCTTAACGTTTTGTTCCCGCAAAAAAAAATTGCGTGGAGCGGAAAGACCTTGAGTTTTGGGCATGCAAAAAGGAAGTCCAAGACGCCAGTTTATAAACAAAGAAAACATAGACGAGTTTCGTAAATTTATTCGTCAACAAAAACCGACAAATACAAAAATTAAAACGCAAAGAATACGAAGACATGGAAGCGTTTTAGTCTTACCGCGGAAAATAGTAGTAAAGTGAAATTCTTCGGCCATATAATAAATCCTTTATTGAACACGCTAGTTCGGTCAAGATGGCTGGATATTGGCCTCGTTCTTTTTTTGCATTTTCATGGACCTCAACTTCGTCTCGGTTCATAATAACGCAAAAACAAAGAACTTGGCTAATATCTAGCCATCTTGACCTCACGCTTGTTCAATAACGTATATATATGTTTTCCTTATCAAGGAAATCTGAACGCCGGAAACGTCAAACAAAAACAAAGTTTTGGACACGTTCCATTTAGTATTTTTTTAGGTATGATAGAGTGTAGTGTAGTGTATTTTACTGCCGTCCACTTTTCAAATCTACTGTGTTTCAGGTGTTGTCATAAAATTTCAGTAAATATTTACACTAATATTTAACATCCATCGCCTTTTCAGTATATAAAAGAGTTACGGTTGTACATAACAATTACAGTCAAGAGTTATGAGTAATTCTCTGTAAAACTCGAAAATCTTTTAATTGGGACACAAAAACAATGGATTGAGCATGTTAAAACTTAGGCGGTGTTTATAGGATACCGGATCGAGATTCATTCCGGTACGAGTTCGTCCCGGTTCCATACAAATCGCTGCACTTGTTTACATGATACTTCAAAATTTTTCATACCAGAATGACTCATTTCGGAATGAACTCATCCCGGTTCTCGCACCGGATCGAAATTTTCAATCCGGAATGAAATCGGACCATAATTCGTTCCAGTATCATGTAAAGAGTATACGAGTTCATACAGGTACAAAAATGGCTGCGAAGCCAGACTTCCAATAGACTGAGACGAGTAGAGCGTGCGCACTACACTTTTAAAAGTTCGTTTTCACGCTACCAAGTTTGTTGTTGTCATTTTATTCCGGTACGAGTTCGCTTAAAACTTTTTCATATAAACACGTAACTGAATTTATTTTCGTTCCGGAATGAATCTTGATCCGGAATCATGTAAACACCGCCTCAGGGTATCCATTAGTTTCCATCCGAAATCCATGCGATCGCTGATCAAATGCATATGTTTACAGAAAAGGTAGTACCAACGTGATTTAGAATTGATCTTTTTTTCATTCTTCTAGTTTATCAAGTCTTAAAAACAATGGTTTGCACTCCTAAATATTCAGACTAGGCTTTTTAAGCCTTCATGAGACTGGAGGACGGGCACTTCGAGGACACCGCAGAATTAGCCCTTACCAAAACGATCAGGGGACTGGTTACGAATATTTAAAATTGATTGAATTGAAAAATGAGGCCGGACATCTGAAAGAGCAGCCAAACATTAGTAAGTTTACCAAATATGAGAGTCATTGGTTTAAAATCAAAGGCATGGTACATTTTAAAAAATCGCTAAATTTAAGAGACTTTTGTATGGATTGGATGGACGCTTGTCCCTCTAATCCATACAATGCTCTCTTACATTACCGATTTTTTTAAATTGGTTAGTAGTTTGCTATGGCTTTTTAAAAATGCTTTTGTGTAACGATCTTCCATACGGTTATCGAATGGTCCCATTCAATTTTAAAAAGGTGCTCGCAAAATTTGGCCTCTGCTCGAATTGCTTGCAAAAATTGCGCGGGTCCTCGCTTGCCCGTGCTCGCAATATCTTTGCAAGTGCTCGCATGCTCGGATTCTCGTTAAAATGTGCTTGATTACTCAAAATTCTGTCAATCCTTCTTTGTAGGCATTTTTTTATATATATCAACGTAAATCAGTTTTCCTATTACTTGGTGCAAAACAGCATTTCCTATTAATAATAGAGAGATTCCGGCAAGTGGAAAATTTATGAAGTACTTGAATTGCTTGCTGCTCGCTATTTGAATTTTACTAAAGTGCTCGCTGCTCGCAAAAAAAATTGACAACTGCCCGTACTCGCAAAAATAAACACATCGCTCGCATGCTCGCAAAGATACCCCTTCCCATAACTCCAGATCTTTTTGAGATATTGCCACAAAGCTTGGTAGTTAAATAGAAATTTGTAAGCTTATTAACTTGCCATAGTTATAGTTGTCATACTACGTCACGATAACGTCAAAATTACGTAACTTAATAAGAATATCGTTTTCACAGAACATTTTAATTATTTTCTTTATTAACCTTGGTAGTTGATTACATAATGTAACGGATTCGTCAATGGATATGAGTGTGGTTTAGAATGACGTTAGTATTAATTTCTAAAGCTCCATATAGAAACTATTCTGGTAATTATAACACTTTAGAAACTTTTATGTAACATTGTACTGCATGTCAAACGTAAATGTAGCATCTTGCATCGACAGTTTAACAATTTCAAACAAAAATATTGTTAATTCAGTTTGTTTGCATTAAATTTACGTCATAATGCGGTAATTTCTAAACATATTATTGCGCAATAAAGATGACGTTATTACGGTAAAAAGCAATAAACTAGCATAAATGAGATAATTCCAGTCAAAAAATTGCTAATAAACAATTCAAAAAAGAAAATCTAAAAATTATAAAAAAACACGGTGCTCACAACGTAATTACCATGAAAACAGTGTTCAAGTTTGACACTCAAAAGCCACATTGCTGAATTTCCAGATAAATTTTGTTCAATGTATCTAAATTTGAGCACCATATCTTGAATTGCTTAAAAGTGAGAACACTTTAAAATCGAGGTGTCCTCGCTAAATGCCCCCTCCGATCCCCCCAGTGATCTCTTTGACAAACTGAGCTTTTATTTCCAACTTTCGTTTTCCTCAAATACTCTGTATAATCATTGTGCGGTAGAAAGTGTTGGTAAAATGTATTTTTAAACTTACCTCCTAAAACGGCCTTCCCAATAACATCTTTTGCCGAGAACATCAAGCTTACTGTTTGGCTCAAGGCTTGCAGAGAAAGATTGAATTCTGCTTTTACCGTCTCCATTTCTACGTTCAACGTTTCTTTAAACCCGTCAACAAACATCTGTTGAGAAGTTAAGCGAGAGTTATTTTTAAATATAGCTAATGTAATACAAGTGTACGTTTAAAAATGTATTCTATCATTAAAAAGGTATTATTTTTTAAGCTTTTTTTTTTTGCTGTTATTTTCAAACGACACAGTAAACATATTCGCTTCTATTGTTTCAGACGGCAGAAACGCAAAAGACTGGAGAATAAAATATAATAGTATTTTATTAAAAACTTTCAATTTTAAACTTAAAAAAACCTTTGGTTTAAAAACGTTCCTTTAGTTTTTTAAAATCATTTACGTTTATCTATCAACTTTTGCATTGACCTTGATTATTGGGAAAAACAAAGTTACTTCTATTGTTAGGTTTAGATTAGCTGTTCACATGGGAAAGACCTTTCAGCTCTAGTACCGTGAGAAAACTTAGTTTTCAGACTAATTTTGAAATCGAGTTTTGAGAACCTTTTTGAATTTACTCTTTTCATAAAGAAACAGAGGAAACTAGCTAGATTCTGAGAAATGTAAA